>JAMWET010000155.1:0-35278 GCA_024036415.1 Prochilodus magdalenae | reverse complement strand
GTAACAAAACGGCTATACGGAACCCCTGCAGAAACTGATCCACAAGCACCTCTCCCTCATTCCAGACTAACTGGACTTACCTTAAGCAGGGGTTGGACAATGAAACTGAAACAACCTGGTTTTAACCACAACATTTATTAGTAGGGTTGTAGGGCCTCCTTTTTGCAGCCAATACAGCATCAGTGGGGCTTGGGAATGACATATACTGCGTCCTGCACAGTGTCAGAGGATTTAAGCCATTCTTCTTGCAGGATAGGGCCCAGGTCAATAGTGATGTGGTGGAGGTTCGTCCTTCTGGTTGGTATGCTGACCATTACTGGATACTGTGGCTCTTGATACATCACAAAGACTTGCGTCTTGGTCAAGATGCGCCAGCAAGACGTGCACAAACAGTTGTCCCTCTTTGAACTCTGGTATGTCACCCATAATGTTGTGTGCATTGCAGTATGTTGAGGCAGAAACTGTGCGCTTTACCCTGCTAACTGATAAACCTTCAAAACTCTGCTCTTACTGGTGCCAATTGTGCAATTAGATGAAGATTGGCCACCCACGCTGGCTCCCATTTCACCGCCATGAGAACCTTCCACCAATACAATGCGACAGTGTTTTCAGTTTCATTAATGTCCAACCCCTGTACTTACTTTGCATAAACTTTGCTAGTCCAGTTGGTTGAAAGCATCACTTCTGCGTCTCATTGTTTTGACCCCTCGAAAACAATATCAGCAGAATCTTCCTAGGACAAGTCTGTCCATTTTTATTGTACAGCCAGTCACCAAGAAAGCATGGTGTATCGAAAGCACACTGCAGCCTAAATTTAACAGCATGTATCTCTGTAGGACACTGCATTATTAAGCATGTATTTATTAATCTATCTTCCATTTATTTATGCAATATGTCATACTGTGTATTTGTATTGAAGAAAGTCAATAAATACATCTAAATGCCATCCAGTGTGCTATGTGCTGTTAATGTCACAGGGAGCTCGACCGTGACGTCAAGGGCCTCGTTTCCACGGTCAAGCTGAATAGTTTTCAGGGCATACTGTCCGGTCCCGCACAGGTGGGGGCTCATGAGACCAGCTACAGTATCTTTGTCTATCTATTGAGCAGCTAAAGCAGAATCAGGAAATGCCAGAAAGAAAACGGACTCGCTAACTGCTAAAAGGCTAACCGCTACATACATAGCACCAACCACAATGCATCTGATTCCGTCTGTCATGCCAGTATCAGTCTCCTGCCTTAATTATTAATCCTCTAAACAGGTGAAACCAGTTACTGAGACCGGGCCTGTACTGTGTGGGCCCAGTACCCAGGGTGGCCACACGTCTGGCTTTAGGCCGGACAGTCCGGAGGCATGCCTATAAGGGATGAACACCATTTTGGGGATGAACTCTTTAAAATGTTTACTCACCAACCATAATATATGTGCCATTGGCTCATGGCCATGTCAAAAGACATATGACTCCCCTACCAGCTAACCGCAGGGCAGTCCTCTAAATGCTAGTCATGCTAGCGGTTGGTGTAGCTCAGCAGATAACACCACTACCCGCCAACCACTGCCACATGTGAGAGACTGGGGTTTGAATCCCGGTCTGAGTGACTGTGTGGGCTATACCAATAAGAGTCCTTGGGCTAGACTCCTAACACTACACTGGCCTCTCTGTAATATGATTGACCTTGTAAGTCGCTCTGGATACGAGCGTCAGCTAAGCGTAAGCTGCCATCTGTGTGCTTTTCTGTAGAGGCTCGAGTCCGGTCTTTAAGTTCCTCTCAGGTTCCTGTCTACATGCGCCAACTAGAAAAGGTAACAGCCTCATTAATACATCAGGGTTTGGTATAAATTATTAAATACACTTTTAATAATTATTAATAATTTCAGTTGCTGAACATTTGGTGCATCCCTACCTGGAACATTAAGCGCAATGTGAGCACAGGCCCTGCTGCGAGGATTAGGTACAATCGTCCTTTGGCATCTGGGCAAGAGGGGCACAGTGTGGGTACGCCCGGTGTGAGTAAGCAGCAGGCTGCAAACGCCTAATATATTATTCGCTCATCGGCTGCTTTTCAAGAATATTACCTCCTGCAAAATATTATTCCTCACTTCTGGCTTCAACACACTCCCAGCCCGCGGTAAAGCCTTGCCATCTATGATAGTCATGAGGCTCGTAATCATTCCTGGGTAGGGGTCCATGTCCACGGGCGATCACACCACTGGGGCTACTGGCTTTGGTAAGGTTTCTTTGACCTTTGTACTTCGAAAAACTGTGGAATTCGTCTTTCGGGAAAACAGACTTCAAACACTTAGTCACATATCGCCCTACACCCAGTCTAGGACCGACGTGCTGGTGAAGAGGTATGAATGGCGTTATTCAGGAGAGAAATAGAGCACAAAAGAAGGAGTGAAAATGAGAGGGGGAGCAGAGAAAGGACAGAGAAGGAAAACTGGGGAATTAGAGAGAGAGAATCGGGGAATTAGAGACCAATGGAGGATTGCAGTTTGCTTGAGAGAGAGAGAGAGAGAGAGAGAGAGAGAAGAGTCGTGGTGGGCAGGGGGGAGGGGGGGGGGTCGGAGCGGGGCGGGGGGGGGGTGAGGAGAGAGAGAACAGACAGGCGAGAGAGGGAGAGAGAGAGAGAAAGACAGAGAGAAAGAGAGACAGAGAGGACAGAAGAGAGACAGAGTCGGGGGTACGCGAGAGAGTACAGAGCAGAGACAGAGCACAGAGAGAAAGAGAGAGAGACAGAGGACAGACGAGACAGAGAGACAGAGAGAAAGAGAGGGGGAGAAAAAAAGGACGACGAGAGAGAGCGAGAGAGAGAGGAGAGAGAGAGCTAGGAGAGAGAAAGATGAGAGAGAGAGAGAGCTGAGAGAGAATTGGACGCCGTCAGAGAGAAGAGGGAGAAGCGACGAGAGAGAAGGAGAGCAAGAGAGAGAGAGAGAGAGCGAGAGCACACAACATCTAGATCTGTCCCGAGAGGATCAAGGATGACGCCGAGACAGAGAGAGAGAGCAGAGAGAGGAGAGAGAGAGAGCGGAGAGAGAGGGTGGAGAGAAGATGAGAGAGTGAGAGCTAGAAAGAGAGAGACAGAGAGAGAGACAGAGAGAGAGACAGACAGAGACAGAGAGAGAGAGAGAGAGAGACAGAGAGAGAGAGACAGAGAGAGAGAGAGAGAGAGAGATAGAGAGAGAGAAAGAGAGAGAGAGAGAGGGAGAGAGAGAGAGAGAGAGAGAGGGATGGAAAAGCGGAGCAGATGATAGCAGTTCCACGTGTACATTAAGGAGGAGCCTCGGGGCAGGAAATGGTACATCTTCAGGCTAATGTTTAAGGGGAGTAGGGGGGCCGCATGCACGCTTTCCATCCATCACCCTATCCCTCAGAAAAAGAAAAAGAGAGTCTGAGAGAAGGAGAACAGTGCAGTCATGAGTCTGGAGCGACTGGTATGTTAAAGGTGGTTTGTCTGTCTCCGAGTGAGGAGCGGATCCTGCTACTGCGGTTGGGTACAGGCTCACACACAGACACCACTTTCACCATCACAGACGGAGAATTGAAATAAATCTGCTAAAGGAGGAGAAGGAGGAGGAGGAGGAGGAGGGATGGAGAGGTTCTGGAACTCTGCCTCACACGTGTCCCAATGTTCCTGAACACCAGAGTCAGACAGAAGCGTTATAAAACGGGCCGGATTAGTCCGTCTTTATGAGAGGAAATGTTCCAATAATCACCCAGCCAGTAAACAGAGCGGCGATTGTGTTCTGGGAAATGTAGTCGTCCCGCTCACATGGTTTGGAACTGGCTGTTAGGTAGCGTTAATGAAGCAACCTGAAAGGAATTCTTTTTTCCCAAAAGCCATGTTCCATTCTGTCAGTATTAATGGGGAACTACGTCGAGGATGAGTCTCTGTGGAGGGACAAATGACAGCAGTGTAGTCCGGTGCATATCGTCGCTGTCCAAAGAAAAACGAGGGTCTCCAAAACAGTGACTTTACAGGAGGGGAGCCGGACCTGTTTACAGGCCATTCCGGGCCATTTCTACAGAACTAGGCGCGACGCCAGCAGAGCCTGGAGACAAATGGAGTTTAATAGACAGGTCAATGATGTGACACAACAGCAGAGGGCGGTACAGTCGCAACAGAGCGCAATTCCGGGGCATACAGAGGACAGGGATAGTCAAATAAACCAGATAGTCAGACGGACAGGCGAACAAGACAGGAAGGGAGATCGAGAATTGGAAACCAGGTAAGCAGAAACAGGGTCGAGAACCAGCAGCAAAGACAGTACAGGCTAGGGTTGCCACCTTTCACAAATGAAAATAAAGGACGGGGGGCGTGGCCATGTGTGAGTGACATGTCTTCGAAATCACGTCCAGTTTTCTGATCTGATTTTGGGCAGTGTTGTTTGGAGGAGAGTGTGATCTATCATGTTTGTCGGACATTATGGTAATACGGAACAAAGGCTGCCCCGTATTTGAGCCGATTCCAGGGGGTGGGGGGATGGATAGAAATCATTAATGTGTGTGACAGACGTGTATATCGGACATTTACGGAAATACGGAACAAATTTACGGACATTTACGGAAGAAATCGCGTCCCATATTGGTTTAATACGGGACACAACATTTATTTGCCAAATAAAGGAGGAAAAAAGGACTGAAAAGACAAAACTGAGAAAACAAACAAGGCCAGAATTAGATAGAGGACTGGCAGGGAGGACTGTTCCGCTTTCCGGAGCGTATCGCGCGTTTCTCATTTTCCTCTTTCTGCTACTATAACGTCATCGGGCTGTGCCATTCTGGAGAACTCGGAGTCTTTCTCCAGGAGCATGTGCGACCGCATGTTGAACAGCCTTCATTCTTCATAATGAATATTCCTCAATCACACAATGTAAACGGCAGCTGCTGTGCTCATATGCCACATGTTGGAAAAAAAATCGTCAAAAATGGAGATATACGTTTTTCTTTATATATTAGAGATTAGATCAAAGTGCTCCATCTAGGTAAAAACTAACTTCTGGGTTGCTCCATACCAATTCTCAGCTTACTAGTGGTGGGACGTCACCTCTGAACAGATCGCCTAAAAATCGATTTAAATCTCTAGCCTCGAAAACTTTCATTGCTCTTCACAGGAACTAATTACCCCAATGCTTACACCACACCGTTCATATAACAAACCTTATACACGCTTCCCTATCCTTTTTCTATGCCCTCAGACACCTTACTTTCTTCCCTTTCCCATGGCATACGATTGGGCCTAAAACATATACATATACTTCAGAGTCCATTTGCATGGTGCGTTAGAACTCCGGACCTCACTTTCCGTGGTTTTTTCCCTCCCCTTGTGCTGACACTCGTAAATTCCGAAACGACTACATTTGTACTGTAGACATGGCGGCCCTGATTCCCATCACCACCACTGTAAAGAAATCCAAGCTTCTCAACAGAGCGGAGCTTTCCACGTCGAACCCTTCGGTAAGATGGGATTTAAAGGCTGGTGGAACAGCCCAACACTTTACAGGCCTCTGCACACAAGGCTAATGCACTGTTCAGCAGCTTACTGTTACCACTGCCTGGCCAAAACCAAACGGTAGCAAACTCTAAATTTAGTTGGACGGCCTTTACTTCGATTACGGCCTATTCACCGTGGCACTGGTTCGAAATGTCAAACGTACGAAATGTCACACCATCTATTCCCATCCGGAATTACACTGATTGTTGGTGACGGGAGAGCCAAACCACTCCGGAAAGACCTCTCCAACACATCCTGAAGACTTTCAAGGAGGTTAAGCTCATGGCTCTGTGATGGCCAGGTTATGTGCCAGTTCTCCCAGAGCTACTGGTTCTGTCTGAGTCCAGTGTGTCTCCGCATTGACATCCTGGAATATGCATGTGCCATGAAGAAAGAAATAATCTGGTGATGAGGATAACCTGGTCGCTCAGTACACACAATCAGCTGACATTATAAAGCCATATGATGTTGCTTAGCCTCGACCTGACCAACTGAAGCAGCCCCAGAAACCCAACACTGCCTCCAGAGGCTCGTACAGTGGTCACTATGCATCGCTTTATGCACTTCCCTTCTTTCCCTGATGCGCAAGTCACTTCGAAGTAAGGTAAAACTGACCTCATCAGACCACATGATCATTTCACATGGCTCCAAAGTCCTCCTGTGAGTTCATGTGTGTTGGTGTGAGTGTGTTGGTGTGTGTGTGTGTGTGTGTGTGTGTGTGTGTGGTCTTACACTTACTTTCACTTTTAACCATTACTGTGAGTACTGTGAGCACTGTGAGTACTGTGAGCACTGTGAGTACTGTGAGCACTGTGAGCACTGTGAGTACTGTGAGCACTGTGAGCACTGTGAGTACTGTGAGTACTGTGAGCACTGTGAGCACTGTGAGTACTGTGAGCACTGTGAGCACTGTGAGTACTGTGAGCACTGTGAGCACTGTGAGCACTGTGAGTACTGTGAGTACTGTGAGTACTGTGAGCACTGTAAGTACTGTGAGCACTGTGAGTACTGTGAGCACTGTAAGTACTGTGAGTACTGTGAGTACTGTGAGTACTGTGAGCACTGTAAGTACTGTGAGTACTGTGAGTACTATGAGCACTGTGAGTACTGTGAGCACTGTGAGCACTGTGAGTACTGTGAGTACTGTGAGCACTGTGAGCACTGTGAGTACTGTGAGCACTGTGAGCACTGTGAGTACTGTGAGCACTGTGAGCACTGTGAGCACTGTGAGCACTGTGAGTACTGTGAGTACTGTGAGCACTGTGAGTACTGTGAGCACTGTGAGTACTGTGAGCACTGTGAGCACTGTGAGCACTGTGAGTACTGTGAGTACTGTGAGCACTGTAAGTACTGTGAGCACTGTGAGTACTGTGAGCACTGTGAGCACTGTGAGCACTGTGAGTACTTTGAGTACTGTGAGCACTGTGAGCACTGTGAGTACTGTGAGCACTGTGAGCACTGTGAGCACTGTGAGTACTGTGAGCACTGTGAGTACTGTGAGTACTGTGAGCACTGTGAGTACTGTGAGTACTGTGAGCACTGTGAGTACTGTGAGTACTGTGAGCACTGTGAGCACTGTGAGTACTGTGAGTACTATGAGTACGTTTTTACCACTGAACTTCACCAAGCACACCTCCCTCCAGCACTTTTCCAGAGAAGGTACTAGATATGGGAACACTGCTGTGAGGATTTGATTGCATTCAGCCACAAGAACATTACTAAGGCCAGGTACTGATACTGAATGATCAGTGCTGGATCGCTCCACCTCGTCCCAAGGATACTTGACGGAGCTCCATCACTCCAGGGAATACAGTTCCACTCTTCCACAGCCTTAGTTTAGGAGGGCCCATCTGGCCCAGGCTTAACATCAGGAGCATTAGGCATGGTGACCTTGGCATCCCATTCTACTGGCCAGTGCTTTTGTATGGAGCTTGTACAAGCTGTGAGTGCTCAATTGAGCACTTGTGTCAAGGAGCTGATACAGACCACCTCAGAATGATCAGTGTCTCTAGGTGTTCAGGTTCTGGGTTTGTGTTGGTTCTGTTTGATTCTCTACACTACTGGAAGCATGTCTCCCAAACTCCAGATCAGATATTGTATTAGATCTGTGTATGTAGAAAATCACTAATGACCTCCAGAAGCCTGTTTCTAGAACCATGCTCGCTGTGCGTTTCACCCCAGCCACCGCTTGCCAGTCTCTCTGTAGGTCACTTGAGTCATTCTTCGGTGTGGTAAGGGACATTGGAATGAGGTGGTGCTCATCACGGTCAGTAGAGAGTGGGTTTGGCCCTCTGCCAGTCTGTAGCTGTGTTGTCCTGTCTGTTTGCTGCTGGACCTTGTTCTTATGAACCAGACGCTCACTGTATCTACCAGTAAAGCTAGAACCCAACCTTCGGTTCCTCACTAAGAACCTGCAAGTGTGGAGATGCTAAACAAAACTACTGGACCTAAAAGCAAACCCGTATTTATGGGATGCTCTTGCTAACCCGAAGCCGCTAGTCCAAAAACCTGAAGCACACCACGTCATCATGCTTGGACGGAGGCTCATTCACTCAAATGTGGTAGGTCAGCAATTCCAAGAGCTACCGCCTATTTAGCACAGCAGGGCCCGACGCCTGATGCACCGCTAGTTATCCGTGCAGCAATCCAGCGCTTAGCTGCCAAGGAACACAACGGCGCTTGGCTGATGAGCACAGCGCAGTGCAGAACCTGTGTGTCATATCTGATCATTCTAATGTGTATAAATTCAAACGTCAAAACATTTCACAGCCCGTCATGTGATCCAGTCACGCATTCGCCCTGGCAGAGACGCGAGGATGTGTGAACGTGAACGTGTGTGTTTGTTCCAGTTACGTTAAGTCCAGCACGTGACCACCGTGCCACCACACGTAGACAGACCGAGCTCGGAATACGACCGTGCCCCATGACCAACGCTACCATTCCACCAGCAGCCATGTGCCCCCTGTTCTGATTTAATTCAGAAGGCGTTACAGAGAGTAGGCTGGTATTTGACCTCCATCAGTTTTCCTGCGTATGATGTCGAGATGGAGTGAGTCCAATTCCTTTAACGGCTGGCATGGAAAGCTGGAGACACTGCCAGACAACATGCAGTGGAAAGTTGGTCCTCATCCTCCTCTTTCCCCCTCCTTTCTCTCTCTCTCTTTCTCTCTCTCTCTCTCTCTCTCTCTCTCTCTCTCTCTCTCTCTCTCTGTCCCGCTTTCTCTACCTCTTTCTCTCCCTTTTTTTCTCTCTCTCTTTCTCTTTCTCCATTTCTCTCTCTCCCTCTTCTCTCTCTTTTGCACTCTCTCATTCTCTCTGTCCCTCTTTCTCTCTCCCTTTCTTTCTTTCTCTCTCCCTTTCTCTATTTTTTCCTGTCTTTCTCTCTCCCTTTGGCTCGTTCTCTTTCTCCATTTCTCTCTCTCTCTTCCCTCTTTTCCCTCTGTTTCTCCCTTTATCTCTCTTCTTGCTCTCCCTCTCTCCCGTTCTCTCTCGCTCTCTTTCCCTTGTTCTCTTTCTCCCCTTTTTTCTCTCTTTTCTCTCTTCCTTTCTCTCCCTTTCTTTCTCTCTCTCTATTTCTATCTTTCTCTCTCTCTATTTCTATCTTCCTCTCTCTCCCCCTTTCTCTCTCCTCTCCTTTCTCTCTCTTCTTTTCTCTCCCTTTTTCTTTCTCTTATCTTCCCCTCTCTCTCTTTCCCTCTCTCTTTCTCCCTTTCTCACTCCCCCTTTTTCTCCTTCTTTCTTTCTTTCTTTCTTTCTTTCTTTCTTTCTTTCTTTCTTTCTTTCGTTCTTTCCTTCTTTCTTTCTCCTCTCTCTCTCTCCTTCTTTTTTCCTCTCTCTCTCTCTCTCTCTCTCTCTCTCTCTCTCTCTCTTTCTCTCTCTCTCTCGCGCTCTCTCTCTCTCTCTCTCTCTCTCTCTTTCTCTCACACGCACAAACATAAAGTCTTATGGAAACATTTTAAATGACAAAGCTCTATGGAACAAACCAGAACCAGAACCAGGCCCATGCACAATGGGAGCCTTGTCAGCTTTTTCCTGAGTCCGTATAGCGTAATGTATCTCTACATCCACCTCCTCTTCCCTGGCCTTTCCAGCGTTCAGTACCAACTATGTAAAATACACACGCCCTGACAGGTAACAGCGAGCCATGCTGCCGTCAGACTCCGGCTGCCCGTCAGCGTTAGTAGAACCGGCTTAGGCTTTTTCTTCACTACTCCTCACCCCACTGACCTAAGAACATCGAGGCAGATGATGAAAACCCAAACTCGCTTATTCCCAGTGTTTCATTCATTTAGACACTGTTACACCATGCCAGGAATTAAATAGGCAAAATCCCAGATAGCAAGCGGATGTGAGCCAACGGTGGCCCACATATGTACAACAGGCATTTGGCCCACCTGTCCCAAACCAGATCTGGTCCACACCTGGCCCAGGTACAGCAGAGTTGCCTCTCTCTGGCTGAGGTGTGGCCCTAATCTGGTATGTATGTGACCCACAGCTTGCTACCAGGAGCAGTCCACCCAAGAGCCATCAACCCATCTGGTCCACTTGCCCCACAAAAGTGGAATGTGTGGCAGTTTTGGACCAGAACAATTTTGCTGTCTGGAATTGTACTAAACCCAGATTTTCTTTGGCATTCCCTAACAGGAAACTGAAACTGTTGATGTTCCTAGAAAAGCCAGTGCAGTTAAGCCGATGCTAGCTAACCGTTTAGCATACCCTCAAGCGTCGCCTTTGAACAACCAGGATCGTCTCATCGTACGAACTCTGATGTACTATTCTGGAACTCAGCTGATGTTTTGTCTTTTGTCTTGCTGCCTCTCCTGAACAAAATGCCTCTTTCACATCGCACTGTGGTCCATGTGGTGTAGCTACGATGAGCCGCCACGTCGAGGGGGAACAACATCTGCAGGAGAAAACAAATCAGCTAGTGTAGAAATTAAATCCAGTTGATCCGGATAAAACATGCGGTGGAGAAGCTTTTCCTATGAGGGTACTGCACATTAGCCCCACCTACTCACACTGAAGCTATAACAAGTGTTTCAGTCTGGGTGGCTTTTGAATGATGCACAACACAGCCCAGTCACTCTAACAGAGATCTATATCAGGCCCTAATGACCTGTGGCTTAATGAACCTATTTAAAAAAAAAAACACAGCGGATATAAATACGGAAGAAGAATCAGAGAATAAGGCAGCCTGCATTCTGAACAACAAACCTTCAAAAGTTTTATGAAGGGGGCTTTGAGGGGCTTCACCTGAACCTGTGCAGACCAGCTGTACATGAAACTACGGTGGCCGAGAAAGCCCAGCGCACTGCAAGTTAAAAACGCGCTGCAAAGTCTCAAAACACAAGCATCCAAATGACACGACCTGCACAACATTAGCCAAATGTGCTGCAAGATCTGAAAACACAAGCATCAAAGTGAGACCGCTCGCAAACCATTAAGCAAACGCGCTGCAAAGTCTCAAACGCGCTGCAAAGTCTGTAACGCGCTGCAAAGTCTGTAACGCGCTGCAAAGTCTGTAACGCGCTGCAAAGTCTGTAACGCGCTGCAAAGTCTGTAACGCGCTGCAAAGTCTGTAACGCGCTGCAAAGTCTGTAACGCGCTGCAAAGTCTGTAACGCGCTGCAAAGTCTGTAACGCGCTGCTAAGTCTGTAACGCGCTGCTAAGTCTGTAACGCTCTGCAAAGTCTGTAACGCGCTGCTAAGTCTGTAACGCGCCGCTAAGTCTGTAACGCGCCGCTAAGTCTGTAACGCACAGCAAAGTCTCTAACGCGCAGCAAAGTCTGTAACGCGCTGCTAAGTCTCTAACGCGCAGCAAAGTCTGTAACGCGCAGCAAAGTCTGTAACGCGCAGCAAAGTCTCTAATGCGCAGCAAAGTCTGTAACGCGCTGATAAGTCTGTAACGCGCTGCAAAGTCTGTAACGCTCTACAAAGTCTCTAACGCGCTGCAAAGTCTGTAACGCTCTGCTAAGTCTGTAACGCGCTGCAAAGTCTGTAACGCGCAGCAAAGTCTCTAACGTGCAGCAAAGTCTGTAACGCGCTGCAAAGTCTGTAACGCTCTACAAAGTCTCTAACGCGCTGCAAAGTCTGTAACGCTCTGCTAAGTCTGTAATGCTCTGCTAAGTCTGTAACGCGCTGCAAAGTCTCTAACGCGCAGCAAAGTCTCTAACGTGCAGCAAAGTCTGTAACGCGCAGCAAAGTCTGTAATGCGCAGCAAAGTCTCTAACGCGCTGCTAAGTCTCTAACGCGCTGCAACGTCTCTAACGTGCAGCAAAGTCTCTAACGCACAGCAAAGTCTCTAAGGCACTGCTAAGTCTCTAACGTGCTGCAAAGTCTCTAACGTGCAGCAAACACAACGGAAGTGTTTCCGAGGGACCTGGACGTAGAGGCGAGACAGCCCCAGTTCCAGCAAAAGTTTATCTGTTTATTAATGAATATTCAGTCGGGCGAAATGTAAACACGAGAACCCGGCCAATAACCCGCCTAAATATTCATTAATAAACAGATAAACTTTTGCTGGAACTGGGGCTGTCCCGGCTTTACGTCCAGGTCCACGCAGCCTGCTCTCGAATGAGTCCGTTCACTTTCAGTGTCCCATTGCAGAGTTGCATGTGTTGTCAGTGTTTGCTGCGCATTAGAGACGTTGCAGCGCGTTCGGTTAACGGTTTGCAAGTGTCTCATTTTGATGCTGGTGTTTTGAGACTTTGCAGCGTGTTTTTAACTTGCAGTGCGTTGGGCTTTCTCGGCCATCGTATGAAACACACCTACTTGGAATAAAAGTGAACTTGATCTAGATTGTCCAAACAAAATCTGCCCATGACTTGTACAGTGTGATCTCTCTCTCTCTCTCTCTCTCTCTCTCTCTCTCTCTGTGTTTCCCTCTCTCTAATTAACACCAGCAAATGAAAGAGTGGCAAGTGGAGGGTGTGGGCGGAGGTGGTTTAGCGTGAGGTGAAAGTGAAAATTGGGAGTTTATACAAACCCCAGGCACCTCGCCCACAGTAAGCGCCTCCATCGTCCCCTACACTCAGATACACACTTTAGACACTACTGAGGCCAAAATGATTTCCTTTACAAGCGTACATAAAACCGGAGTCCAGGTAATTACCATATAACCCACTGAAACCGTCTTCCTCCCCCTCAAAGCCTTCGCTCACCCCGTTACCGAACCCCTTTCTGGCTGGTAGGATCGCTGTTTAAACACACTTGACCTCGCGCTCGCTCGCCCGCTCCCAGTGCCTCTGTGTATCATTTTTCACCGTGACTCACGCACATGTGGAGGTGACGTAAAGCTAGTTGGCCGCTCTTACGG
Organism: Prochilodus magdalenae; assembly: GCA_024036415.1. NCBI lineage: Eukaryota > Metazoa > Chordata > Actinopteri > Characiformes > Prochilodontidae > Prochilodus > Prochilodus magdalenae. Next base: position 22,469 of record JAMWET010000155.1, on the reverse strand, counting down.
CATGTAGCTTGTGTTCTAGGATTTTTGGTGTGGTGGATGGAGAACAGATTGTGCTGTCGAAACTTAAAGCTCTTGGGTTTGTGGTGTTTACGCTGCTCCAATGCGTCTGATTGGATTTAATAATTCATTAATAATCCGATTTTGCAGCTCAGAGGCCTGTGGCCCTAAGAACGATGGAGCCCAATGTCCTATAAAATCGAGTCATGTACTCTTACAGGAAGTTTTAGTTTTTACTAAGTTAGTTTTTACTTAGTTCTGGAGAACTGGAGCTTTCTGTGCAGTACTGTGTTTCCTATCACTGTATGAAAGAAGCTCCATGCTGCCTTTACTGTTGGATGCACAGTGACTCCGAGGACCTTTCGGGTTCTAAGGGCGACACAGCATGCAACATCAGCATTCGTCCTCACCTCTAAGCTACAAGAGGCTACTGTAGTTGACAAAGCGACAAATGTAACAGCCTGGTCTTCAACTCACTAACAGTGAGGTTAATGATGTTAATTCAGATTTCTTCTAAATAATTGTGGTGCTGGTGGTAAGAGCTCAACCATGCAGAAAGCATCACATGACCGTGGTGTTGCATGGTAATGCGGTAATCATTATAGCAGTTACAATGCACTCGTCTAAGCATATCAGAGAGAACACAGGTACTTAAGGAAAAGTGAACTACATGCTTCATCACAAAGTAAGCATAACTAGGCCTGCAGAGTGCAGTCTGTACCACCCTGAATCAAATATAATGTACTCGTCATGAGTTTGTACATTTGTACATGGAACACTAATGAATCCCAAAAAACGAAATACTGAAATTACTAATCTAGTAATCATAAGTCTACATACTGTCCCAATAAACTCCAATATATATACACTCTGTATAGGCCAGTCTATATACTCTCCCAATATACTCCCATATATACACTCTGTATAGGAAAGTCTATATACTCTCCCAATATACTCCCATATATACACTCTGTATAGGCCAGTCTATATACTCTCCCAAAATACTCCCATATATACACTCTGTATAGGTCAGTCTATATACTCTCCCAATATACTCCCATATATACACTCTGTATAGGTCAGTCTATATACTCTCCCAAAATACTCCCATATATACACTCTGTATAGGTCAGTCTATATACTCTCCCAAAATACTCCCATATATACATTCTGTATAGGTCAGTCTATATACTCTCCCAAAATACTCCCATATATACACTCTGTATAGGTCAGTCTATATGCTCTCCCAATATACTCCCATATATACACTCTGTATAGGCCAGTCTATATACTCTCCCAATATACTCCCATATATACACTCTGTATAGGCCAGTCTATATACTCTCCCAATATACTCCCATATATACACTCTGTATAGGCCAGTCTATATGCTCTCCCAATATACTCCCATATATACACTCTGTATAGGCCAGTCTATATGCTCTCCCAAAATACTCCCATATATACACTCTGTATAGGCCAGTCTATATACCCTCCCAATATACTCCCATATATACACTCTGTATAGGCCAGTCTATATACTGTCCCAAAATACTCCCATATATACACTCTGTATAGGTCAGTCTATATACTCTCCCAATATACTCCCATATATACACTCTGTATAGGCCAGTCTATATATTCTCCCAATAAACTCCCATATATACACTCTGTATAGGCCAGTCTATATGCTCTCCTAATATACTCCCATATATACACTCCGTATAGGCCAGTCTATATGCTCTCCCAAAATACTCCCATATATACACTCTGTATAGGTCAGTCTATATACTCTCCCAATATACTCCCATATATACACTCTGTATAGGTCAGTCTATATACTCTCCCAATATACTCCCATATATACACTCTGTATAAGCCAGTCTATATACTCTCCCAACATACTCCCAAATATACACTCTGTATAGGCCAGTCTATATGCTCTCCCAATATACTCCCATATATACACTCTGTATAGGCCAGTCTATATGCTCTCCCAATACACTCCAATATATATACACTCTGTATAGGCCAGTCTATATGCTCTCCTAATATACTCCCATATATACAATCTGTATAGGTCAGTCTATATACTCTCCCAATATACTCCCATATATACACTCTGTATAGGCCAGTCTATATGCTCTCCCAATATACCCCCATATATACACTCTGTATAGGCCAGTCTATATACTCTCCCAATATACTCCCATATGTACACTCTGTTTAGGCCAATCTACATACTCTCCCAATATACTCCCATATATACACTCTGTATAGGCCAGTCTATATACTCTCCCAAAATACTCCCATATATACAATCTGTATAGGTCAGTCTATATACTCTCCTCAATACTCCTCCTAAACACACAACACTCCTCCTGAACACACTCAATACTCCTCCTAAACACGTGTAACACTCCTCCTAAACACGCGTAACACTCCTCCTAAACACACGTAACACTCCTCCTAAACACACAACACACATATGTTTAGGTATGAACTGCTGTACAAGACTGTTATACCATGGATACGCCTGAATATGTTCCTCAGAGAGACTGCACAGCTACGCTGAGTGTGACACTGTTACACCAAGTCAGAATTATTCTCAGGGTCTGTGACAGAAGGAGAAACACTGTGAACCCTAGGTGTGGGTATGTATGGCTTCGGGGTTGGGGTGGTGGACATTGGCCAAATTTATGGGGCCCCTAATCTCTCAAACAGATTCAACCCTGTTTCTCAGAGACAGACGACAGACAGACAGAGACAGTCTGAAATATAAACCAGCCTTTTCCTTACAGGTAGTAAAACACATCAGCACCTCACTGACCAAATCTTCAATGTAAAAGACTCATTAATCCACTCGGGCTGGATCCCGGTCCTAACGGGAATCCTCATGAACGTTTCCCAGCTTCTTAATGATCCTAATCAAACAGATTATGAGACAGAATTTGGGAAAGTAAAAAATCTGCATAGTGTGGAGGACTGGAAACCACAACACAAGCAATTGGCGTTCATGGAGGTTTTAAAAGGAGCTGGGCTGCCATCTGCTGGTGGAAAAGTAGAAGGCGCTTAGTGACATTAGGAGGCTGAAATAAAGTATGATGGGTTTAAAAATATGGCTGGAAATGTTTAATGAAATGCAGATGATGCTTACTGAAAGAAAAATTTACTGCAGTGATTATGAACATTACCCCCAGTTAAAAGTATCTAGAACATTAGAACATCAAAGGGCCCATGTCATACATTCTACTTCCATTGGGTTTTGACTTGAGATCCACGGTGTTTCTTTGGTTTTGTGTAACAGCGATGGCCAAAAATCCCCACAGGATTGTTCTCTTCAACACCCCAACACCCCAACATCCAACACCCCTCTTGCCTTTGTTACTTTGCCTGATATGGAATGGTAAGGCTGGGATATGTGTATGACCTCTGTTCTGATTGGCTGTCCTGCATTGTGCCTCATTCCAAAAGTAATCTGCTGTTGGTTGAATACGTGGGTATATGTCAATGTGTCAGTTTTGGCGACAACATAAAACCTACTTATCGTTGTGTGAATGTTTACATCATACAATGAAAAACAAGTAACTCCAAAATAGCAACTTTACAGGAGAGGGCAAAAACCTGATTGAATTTGCATGTAAGTCTATGGAACCAGAAGTTTTTCCAAACATATTTTGGATGTTTCTGGTGATCCGTTCATCATGACATGTCCACCCAATGTAAACAGCAGCTCATGTGATCAAATTATGGCAAAAAATAAAAATTGGGGATACATGGTTTTCAGTGGACAGCAACGATATACAGAAACTTTTTATTTCAGAAACGTGAAGAAAATAATTCACCCCTAAATGACTGATCTCAGCACAACCACTACCAGTGTTATGCGGCACATCCCGAGCCTAGAAACATAAAAAGAAAGTTTATTAGATTTATACAGAGTCACATTCCACTGGAGCCACTAGAAGCTCCTGCATTCCTAAAGGACTCAGACTAAACTTGAAGAGTCAGCAAACTCAGAATAATGAACAGACACCACTTCCACAGGATCCGTCTTACACACGGCGGCCTGTGCTCCACTAAATCGAGACACACCAAAAGCTCTGCTTACTGTTCTCTTGGGGATTTTCGCTCTTAGCCAAGCCGCTTTTATACTGCCGTACAATAATGCTGCTCATAACAAATCTGATTACATTCCCCTCAATCCTGTGGTGAAACTGAAGCACATCCAGATCTCACTGCAGATCCCACGACAACTAGAGTGAAGGCTACGTCAACAGTGAAACGTAAGGTAATTACACCGAAACCAAGCTGACGTAGATCTATTGGAGACAGAAACTTCAATTAGAAGTCCACCAGTTAACAAGAACGTCATAATTAAAAAATAAAAATAATCAGATATAAACTATAAATTTACTCAGAGTGTTCACAGTGGTGGTGATAGGAACCAGACCTCCGCCTTAAAAAGCACCATCACACAGAGTTATTACATCAATATGCTGCTGGGTTGGTGTTGGTGTGTCTGCTGGGATGGTGTCGGTGTGTCTGCTGGGATCTTCTGTTCTGTTCATGTCCAGAATGAAATCGGCACCCAACAGATGCATCTTAATCCTGGAGCCCCATTTCAGTGTTTCTATCAAACCTAAATCAGTTCATCAGCTCCAAAGCTTTACTCCGGGTATGGGGGTCTACTGGACCAGGGTAAGAATCAAAAACACTGTCAATCTGACCCAATCCTGAACTCCCGGCCCTGCCAGGCACTCAAACATGAAACAACAAACAGAAACCCGTCATAATCCAGCTGCACGTGACTGGGGAGTGATATGGCATTATGGAACTTTATCCTGCACCACGCAGGAACCTTACTCATTATACTCCTCCTATTATACAGGAGGAGCGAAATGGAGACGTTTACTCTTCTGCATCTTCTGCTCCTGGCAGTAGGTAAGATTAACTCCTGATTAGGAGTAACACTAGCTCCTCTTACTACTCCTACATTTTCTGTGAAGAGAAATTCCTGTATCTCCACTGTCTCTCTCCCTCCTGTACTACTGCACACTTCATCTGCATGTGCTGGAGGACATGAGTTTGGTTCCTCTGTTGAACCAGAGACTGGTTCAGTAACAGTAATTATTTAGGAAAGTAAATGATGGATGAATGTGTTTACTAGGTGCCTCGTCTATTGTATGTAAGGATCTTGGCCATCAGTGCAGCAGTGAGGATCATCCGTACCACGTCCGTTTGGTTCAGCAGATGCTGGATGGTGCTGACATGACTCAGTTAATTGGGCTTCTGGAGCCGTTCCGGGTCTGCAGCGGGACTCTAATACACGAACAGTGGGTTCTGACGGCTGGGGACTGTTTTTTGGAGACAGACCGGTACAGTGGACGAAAAGTGTGAGTACAAGTTCCACCAATTTTCAGTTTTCAGTTGGTGGCATGGTCAATATTTCAGTGGTTGTAAAAGCCAACAGAAGAACAAACTATAACCGTTTGCTGCCACCTAGTTTGAGCTGAGACTTACTGCACTGGTGTTATTCTTACTATTCTTAACCTCCTGAGACCCGGACTAGGTGTGCAATTTTAATTTCTCCTAGCTATTTGTGATTAGTAGGACCTAACAAGTATTTCTTTGTACCGGAAGTTGTTTTGGCAAAATACACTGTCCTCATATGAGACCAAAGGGTCAACATTTAAAAAAGTATCATGGAAGCAGAAATGTAATGTCCTCAGACAAGGACGCTGGGGTCTCAGGAGGTTATTCCAGCAAATACGGCATCATTTCAGCTTGTTTTTAATAAGTTTTAAGTGTAATATGAGTGTTAATGTTAGATGTTTAGATTTTAGATGTGTTTTGTGCTTGTGGAGACTTGTGAATTTAGAGTACAGCACTGACTGAATGCAGTGTTGCCAGGACACAGCACTCTCCTGACTGAAGTAATAGGTGAAAGTTGTCATGACACGGTTGGCCTCTCGTCTAGTGTTGTTGGCACCCATCCTGGATACTTCCTGAAGAGCAACATCACCCCAATCCACTGATGCAGGGTCAGGATCTGATCCCCTCTTCCCCTCTGCTCCCCCCTCAGGTGCAAGACCCTAGGAAAGTGATGAAGTATGCAGTATGTCTCGACAGAGGCTGGACTGACTACAACAGGTTGTCTGTACATAGTCCACTGGGAAGACAGTCTGCCAAAGGCACATTAGAAATCAGCCTGGTACAGCCGAGGTGATAGTTGGAGGGCTTCTCCTGTCTTGGGAGGTTTGGGCCAGGGAAAGGACATACCATGTTCCTGTTGAGGGAACAGGCCTCCTCTCCTACAAACACATCAGCCACCGTCACTCCTTCTCCATACCCACCAAAGTCACCCCCCGGAAAAGCTAGTTTGCAACCACAGCCAAGAGGACAATGGAAAATGTCACCTTGTAATTGTGGTAGAGAGAGGCAGAGTTGGGCGGAGCTTAAATGACAATGTGTTTTCCATCTATTGAACCAAGGCAGCTGGGAAAGTTCCAGTGATGATGAAAGCTCTCAGCTATGGTTTTCCACTCTTGCACAGTTGGAATGGACATGAAGTATTTCAAGAAGATCATCCAGATTTCCTCTGCTACACCTCCAACAATAACAGTCCCAGCCACTGGACAGTGCCCTGCTTGGTCATTAAAGGCTATAGCCCTGAATGAATCCCCAGTAGCCTGTGTCTAAATTGTTAGCTCCACAAAACACCTACAGATGGTTCCGTCTAATTATTGCAAATTACCTACGTAAAAAATTGAACTGTATTTTTGTATTATTGGTAAAGCAGCTGAAACAAAATGACCTATAAGTTCATGTACGTTTTGTGCAACTCTCTCTAGGAACCCTTTAAAAGTGAGTTTCAGCTCCAATCTTGGTAAAAATCAAATCATTCCACATGACAACATTATAAAGTTTAACAAGTCAAAGGAAAACATCATGCTGGTCAAACTTCCGGAGACCATGAGTAACATCGTCACTGCCCAGCTTCCAGCATCTTCTTGCACTCGTCCAGCATTTGGAGAGACGCTCCTTGGTCTCAACTGTCATTACTCATCATACGATTCAGATACAGGTGAGAAACTGTGTTCGTTCTGTTCAGCAGATCTGACCATTATCAAGCTCTTCATGGTGCAAATGTCAAAAAATAAGAAGAAGAATAAGCCTGTATGTTTCATAACTGTGATCTACAAGTTATTTATTAACAAACCTCTGACGTCTGATGTTACTAAACCATACTAAGAACTGTGAATCCTGTGAATCCACACCAAAAAACACTAAACCAAAAAACTACCAAACCGCAACAATAACTACCAAACAATACTAAAAACTACCAACACAAAAAAATCTAACCATCCGAATATCTGTCAAACCAAACCATAGCAACTACACTGAGAACTACCAAAACTACCAAATCACACCAAGAACTACCAAAACTAGCAAACCACACTGAGAACTACCAAACCACACTATGAACTACCAAACCACACTGAGAACTACCAAACCACACTGAGAACTACCAAACCACACTAAGAACTAACACAACTAACAAACCACACTGAGAACTACCAAACCACACTATGAACTACCAAACCACACTGAGAACTACCAAACCACACTGAGAACTAACAAACCACACTATGAACTAACAAACCACACTGAGAACTACCAAACCACACTATGAACTAACAAACCACACTGAGAACTACCAAAACTACCAAATCACACCTAGAACTACCAAAATGAACAAACTACACCAAGAACTACCAAAATGAACAAACCCCACTAAAAACTACAAAATCAAACTAAAAACTGGCAAGCCATACAAGGACTTACCAAACACCAAGAACTACCAAAGCATACTAGGAACAATTAAACCATACCCAGAAACCCCACACCAAACAACTACAAACCACACAAAGAGCTACCAAACCATACCAAAAACACCAAACCAGACATTTTCCATGAACACTGCAAAAGTGCTCAGATGCTGTGGATGTGCCAAAGTAAAGATTTTTGCTGAACTGCTGCTTTAAAACAAGAATGTTCATGTGTACGTGTGTGTGTGTGTGTGTGAACGTGTGTGTACATGTGTGTGCGTTTTTTTTTTTTTTCAGCTAAGGTGATTCCAATTTGTGTGGACCGTAACGTCACAGCTTGTGATAACGGGAAAACCAGTTCCGAGGTCGTCTTCTGCGCCAGAGCTGTTATGAGCGTTAGCCCATTCTTCCCTTGTCCAGTAAGTCATCACCAACTTTCACCAGGCCTGTGAACCCCCAGATTCCTCAGTCATGGCCGGCTGTGATTGGTGCCATCATGAATGGCAGCAAAATTTCTCCTGCTCCTCTTTATCTACGGCAAATAACAACTTAAATAACAAATAAAAACTCCAACCAACTGGAGATCCCACATTCTGCACGTAACACTTGATTAAGCTCAGAAAGGACGATTAAGAAAAAGACAGAATAGTTATTTGCCATATTAAAGGGGAATTATACAGGTTATTAAAGTGGTTGAGATGTAAACATTCAGAGTGGTTTGATGGTAAATGGTTGATTGTAGAGATTCCTTACAGTGGTGGTGAAGGGAACCAGGGGTCTTCATGTCTACAACACAAATGTAGCCACTTTCTTCACTGTCCAAACCACCAGTGAAGCTACACGTGTCTCCTGGCTTTATAGATGGAAAGTTGTCTTTGGGGGACTAGTTTACCTCACAACACCCTGTCTGTACCCCTCCACCGTGAATGTATTTTAAAGCCTGGTTTAAAACTCATAAAATCAATGATTATATTATTTTATTTATTTATTATTATTATTATTATTAATAATAATAATACATTCATTTATTGCCTTTTAGCACTTTTTTTTTCTTGGTATATCTTACCACTTGTCTCTCTGTCTCGCTCTCTCTCTCTCACTCGTGTACTTCCTAAAGGAGGATACTGGTGGAGCCATCCTGAGAAGAGAAGGCACTGCTGATGTCATATATGGAGTGAAGATTTCTTCCTACAAGTTCATGGACGTCTGCGCTGAGCCCGTCAGGCGGTGGATCAACGAGACCATTAACAAACTTTAAACCAGCTGGATCTGGTCTCCACATCAACAACTTCAGACAATGATCTGATTACCTTATTATACTGCTTCTGCTAAATGTCTTAACCCAATGGCTCTCAAACCAGCTGTCAGGGACCAGAGCCTACTCTAATCTGACTACGGACAACTTTGACGTTTGTGTGATTTTAGAAAAAAAAAAAATTCAAGCTCCATTAAGCCCAATTCAATTTTTTCCCCTCACATCAAAATGACACATACCGCTCCTGTATTTATAGACCTTTAATTAAAAAACACATGCCAAACCTTCTGGACGTCTGCTCACCAAAAACAAACTACTGACCCATGAGCTAACAGCCTGAGTGAACACATTTCACAGATTTTACATTTATGAGCACTGAAAACATGCTAGTACTGACTGTAGGCTAGCAGTGTTCTCATCAGAGAGCATCATACAGCTCATGCATTAGCTTCTCATCTGCTTTTGATTAGTTTAACCATGTTTGGATGACAGGCTGCTGATTTCACTGTGGGGGCTTCTTGGTGTGGTCATCGTCGCTCGCTTGCATTACTGTCATTAGAGCTCTTTTCCGTAGACTTGCTGCTTGTAATCAGCTCTAGCCTTTCGGAGACCCTAAGCTGGGGTTTTTTGGGGAGCACCACCATCTTGCTAAAATTAAAGGCTAACTAATAACAATGACAACCACATGCTGTCTAAACCTCATCAATTTATGACTGGCTAATTATACATTGTGGCTATTTACCGCTGATGACGTTTGGAACTTGTTTACCCAGATAACTTCAGGCTTAGGAGGATCTAACCATGACGGTCGTGGTGACGTGGTTTTTACCTTTCTACTTCCTACACGTGTCTCAGTGTTCAGCTGCTTGTCATATAGTCACTTTCATGTGCATGCACAATGTAAGAATACATGTTCCAAGTATTCTGGTATCCGGCATGGGCCGCACTGGTGGAGTTTGGGAAGTGTGGTCCTGCAAAGTGGCTCTCAGGATGCACCATACTCCTGGTTATAAAGGACGCTTGTGGTTGCAGATGTTCTGGCTGTATTGATTCAGTAGTGCGAAACTGGAGGACGGGCCTTGTAGCATCGTTACCCCCTTCCCCATGTTCCGTGTTGAGTCCGTGTAGAGCTGTGCTGTGTATATACAGACGTAGGATGCGGATGCTCAGTTTAAAGGAATCCAGGGGCCACACTGACAAACTCAAGGGACAGAGGGCAAACTAGACATCCCATAGGAGGGGGTCACCAAATGCAATGCCAGGATTCATCCAGCCAAGTGCAGAGCAGTTTGTAGAGCCTAGGTGATGAAGGTGAGTGCCACTGGTAGCAAACCTCTGACACTGACGTGGTGTTAAGGGCAGTCTGCGTAATGGTCTGCGTGCACACAGTCCTGCATTGTGCAGCTGTCTGCCAATGCTCCTGGCGCATGACTTACTGGATACCATGACATTTCTGAAGAACAGGCCTCTGAATATGATAAACATACTGGAAATAATCAATCAATCAATCAATCAATATTTATTTGTATAGAGCTTTTTTACAACTAACGTTGCCTCAAAGCAGCTTCTTAGAGGAACAGTTTATATAAAGGAAAAGAAAAACGAGGAGTCTGCGTACAGATGTATGCGGCTTTATCTACGTGTTGGGCATGCTTATATTCTATGGCCGTGTTTCTTCCACTCAGTTGGGCAACAGTCTAGTTTTGATGTGGTTGGTGTAGCTCAGCGGATAACCCCACTACCCGCCAAGTAGCTACCACCCCACGTGGGAGACTGAGGTTCGAATCCCAGGCTGAGTGACTATGCTGTGCTACACCAATAACAGTCTGTGGGCAAGACTCCTAACACTACATTGGCCTACCTGTAATATGATCAACCTTGGAAGTCGCTCTGGATAAGAGTGTCAGCTAAATACCGTAAATGTAACGATGTACGCCATTTATGTTCCAGACTACGAGCTTTTTGTTATAGTGTGCGAGTACAATCGTTGTACCACGGTGCAGGCTTTATCCCTCTAACAACTTTCTTCTGTACCAGTGCCACACTATCAGGAGATGACTGAGGAGTGGATTCGGTACCCCTCTGAAGCTCATCAAGGCCCAAATTTAATAGATTTGGTGTGTCATTTATAAGGGCATCTAGTAGAGGCAGTGATGTTTCGTTTATATCGGTAATGGGACAGCATGCAAACCTTATAGTCTAGAACCACTTCATATATTATTACATGATGAGCTGAGATGCGATCTCTCTGAGAGACAGTGTCTAAGTTCCCTACCTTAATTCCTCGTAATAATATTAAATCTAAGGTATGGTTACAGCGGTGAGTAGGCCCTGTAACATTTGGAGTATAGCCCATGGTTTCAATCAAAGCCTGATTGGGTCTTATCAAAGTATTCTCAAAATGGATGTTAAAGTCTCTGACTATAAGAGCCTTAGCCGCAGAGAGCTATATCTGTTAGAAATTCTACGAACTCTGAAATTAATAAATAGAACTTGATCTACACAGTCCACAAAGGTGTTGCCAATGTTTGGTAGTAACCCACGGTCTCTCTTTTTTCTCTTTCCTGTATTAGCAGCAGTTGGTAGTAGAGTTGAGGTGAAAAAAAAAAAGTCAAGTCACATTATTATGACCACATCCTACTTTTGATGGCGAAAGCACGTAGCTCATTAAGGAAATCATCTTTTCACCTGTCTTCCCTGGTGCGGCTGGGATCTTCCAACAAGACCATGCCATATGCCAAACGGCTAGGAATGTGCGACATTGGTTAAAAGAGCATTGGTTGAAAAGTTTCATACATAAAACCTACTAATTGGAGACAGGCTGATTTTCCTGTTTGGTGAATGTTTGGCATACCTACAGAAACTTCTTATTATACTCACGACATAGAAACAGGAAGAAAATATTTTTTCCCCCAAAATGACAGTCTTGATGTATCATTACCCTCAAAGCAACCACCACCAGTGTTATGTGGCACATCCCGGGCCTAGAAACATAAAAAGAAAAAGAAAGTTTATTAGATTTATACAGAGTCACATTCCACTGGAGCCACTAGAAGCTCCTGCATTCCTAAAGGACTCAGACTAAACTTGAAGAGTCAGCAAACTCAGAATTAAATGGAACAGACACACCACTTCCACAGGACTCGTTTCTTACACACGGCGGCCTTTGCTCCACTAAATCGAGACCACACCAAAAGCTCTGCCTCACGTTCACTTGGGGATTTTCGCTCTTAGCCAAGCCGCCTTTTATACTGCCGTCAATAAATGCCTGCTTCATAACAAATCTGATTTACATTCCCCTCAATCCTGTGGTGAAAAAACTGAAGCACGTCCAGATCTCACTGCAGATCCCACGAACAACTAGAGTGAAGGTGCTACATCAAATCAGTATTATGATTAATGAACAAGATGATTTCTTCACATTTACAAAAAACTTCCACATACTAAACAGTAAAATTCAACAGTTCTACATCACTCAAACCCCCAGAATTAGAACTTTAAAAATACCTGGTGGATCGGACCATATATCCCCCTATTACATTAAAAAAACATACAGCTAGGTTCTAAACATATCCGTCTCACTCGATTTCATAATCAGCTTACAGTTCATTACCGCACATGCATAATCCTTCACAGTACGCTTATTGTACTGCCACACTGTTATTAGGAACCCCTATGCTGGTAATACAGTCAGTTACCAAGTTTTGGCCCTTTAGTTCGTTAGTATTTACTCAATACAGTCACATTGAACCAGTTACACTCAACATTTAACCTGAGCTGTTATACCAGTATCACTGTTTAGAGGCTAGCTGCTGCTAACGCTTCGACCTCAGTCATCTGAGATACGGTTAGCCTAGCTGTTTAGCTCCCTTGGCTATTCAACTCTAAGAACAAAAAACTGTATCCATACTAAAAAGCGGCATCAACCAGTTCATCCTTGTCATTCAATCTTTCAGACCAGTATTAGTTTAACATTTCTGAGTGGCTCATCAAGAGGGACAACACACCCCCTCTACATCCACTACACCCACATTTTACCCTCAGCAGAAAGCTAGGTATTACCTGTAACTCCACTTTAGAGCTAGCTCCATGCTCTCTGCTAATGGTCGTGCATCCCGTAACCTGAGGATACAGCTAGCCTTAGCCTGTTAAGCTGCTCCCTCGGAATTATTTCAATCTGAAAAACGATCCTCTAAGCGAAGAGTTCATGACTTTTATTAATCTTCATTTAGACCTGTATATTTAACTTTCTGAGGCCATCTGATTAAACACACACCCCCACTACAAATCATAACACCTGCATTTATACTAGGAGTGGGCTGTGTGTTATCTCCACAAGTGGTTACCCGTCTCTCATGTTCTCTGGCTTGAAGTGAAAGGGCTAAGAGCTGGTGAGGACGCAGGCCATGATGGGATGCAGTACACCATGAAGACTAGCTCACACCTGTATTACTCAGGCAAACACTCTAAGCTGTCGTCCGAAAAAATCGCCCATACGTAGTCAGATACTATGTTACTCCAGAACTCGAACACAGTGCGACACCGCCCCTGCTCGGGAGACCACGGCTGGGTCAGCAGGCCTCTTTCTATTACGCAAGTATACAGGCATTACCACGGACAACCTCCAGGACCGTACTCAGTACGTCGCCATCTTGCCATACGTTCGATTGAGTAAGCACGTCACGACCTCACCTTCACTGTAGACAAGTCCCACCATTCATTCAGTATAAACATGTAGTGAAAACGTGGTGCTTTACATCGCCAGCAGAGCGGGTGTTGTCATAACATTTTAACATCGTAGACTGTACAGGAGCAGATTCCGGCTTCCGCCATTATTTCTTTCTCAGATCAGAAGAAAGCCTCCACAACCCCAGTGGAATAGATGGGAGACAGCACAGGCGGCTGTTGCTAAGCATACTTGAAAAATCCTCACCAGGATCAGTGAGTCTGACTGGAGTCATGAAACCCCACCTGGGGACTCAGTGCGCTCACAGAACTTCAGTGTTTTCAGCAGCAGGCGACTCGGAAAAACCCGGTCGGATTCATGCGGGGGGAAACGGAGATGGTTGGTTTTGTGGGTCACCCCTTCAGTTGTGTGAGATGGTCCGGGCCGGCCAATACCACATAAAAAAAAAAAAGCCAAGGGAGGGTGAATTTGAATTTATGAATACTTTTGCAAAAGCTCACGTGTTAGAACCTTAAAGTTGATGAATGAAAGTGTTCCTTACCAAGCTTTTACAAGGTTACAATCAGAGAATCAAACCTCTAAAAACCATGTTAGACCATCCACAAAAGATGAAGCAGGGGGTGGTGGTCTCATTACCAGCTCAATCCATGTATGCTCAACGAACAAACCCCCCATGGCCGCTATACAGAGATCTGAGAAGACGTACTGAGGGGTTTCATGGTTTTTGAAACCCAACCTAAACAACGCAAATCTGTGCAGGCCCCCTTCGGTTATAGTGAGCTTAAAGTTTAGAAATTAAGTCACCATCATCGAACGATCTTTATTTCTATACATCAATGTTTTAAAATTCTGAGACACATTAGATCCGTCTCTTTGGCTGTGTACCGAGAATGGCCTACTTATGTCGTGTATACCGTTACTAGATTGCAACCAAGCGTGCGCACATGCTTCGAATCGGTTGAATGAAGCGGTAGCTCTTTAGGGCCCTCTTTCAGTGACGCGAAGTTTACACAGTAATCTTTTAGGTCTTTACGCCTCCACAAGCTCCAGGGCAATCATGGGGGATTAGCACAGTTGTGATGTGCCCATTGACTTTTTTGATGAAACTCTCACCGGGAGCAGTACGTCATCCGGGGAAGAGCGAGAAACTTTCGTTATTACTTGCTGTAAGTCGTAGGCGGTTTTCGGCGGCGCAGCCATCTGGACGGAGCAGCAGAACACCATTCCGGGGATCTTATATTGCACTCCTAGTCTTTCAGTTGGCTTGCACACACTCAGACTATTCCTGTACAAAGGAACAGAACCCCTACTGATGCAAGTTTTTAATTCTCTAAACAACATAGAGACAGAACAGCTGGAATGGGAACAACAAAAAAAAAACCACCGCTCACTAGACCCCCAGTAAAACACTCAAATAGGAAACATAAACAAACAAGGACAGAAGAAGAAACGCTTTTACAAGGCAGTGCTCTCGAAGCTTCATGTGGGGCTCGGGGGAGAGGGGAGTGACTTTGGAATGATGGAATGGAAATGACATCTTCGCCAACGCAAATTACATATACCTCAGACATACTTGGCAGGAAAAGAAAAACAATGAAGAGGAGTCGAAATCGGAAAAGACGGTAACTCTCGTTCTGCGATCTTCATACTCCTGGCAGGAGACGTAAGACTTATTCCGGATTAGGGAACAGAAACACCTGCTTAGCGAAAAAAGCCACCGTTACCCCGAGTCCACCACTATTTTAACTATGTGATTAATCCTCAATATTAAGCTGCTCAATTCTGTTGACTGACCCCTTAGAGGAAATCTCCGGTAGCCCCACCGTCTCCCTCCTTCCTCCTACAGCGACAGTCGTGATAGCGGAGGCGATCATTTAGTTTGTTGGTTCCTTCTGTTCACCAGAGTTGAAAAGTCGTCTGGAACCAACCAGCGAGGCAGCAACCAGCTAACACACACAGGTCACTAATATGTTGGCAGCGAGTTATTAAGGTGGTGTCTCAGTACTCACCAGTATTGCCGGAAGTCCAATATTTTTCCGACCTGAGCTGGTTTGTTGCTAGTAGCTCAAGCCTAGCCCCCACAGTTCTCTCTGTTAAACACCCTTGGAAATATCAGAAAAACGTTAAGGTTGACTGACTTCTCAGAGGCGAGCAACATGTTGTGGTTATTTATAGCTTAGTCACCAGACTCCAAGAATATCAGAGGTTTGATGAGTGAGCTAGCCGGCACCTGGAGGGCACTTCGGATGGTTTCTGCAGAGGTGCGGTACTTTTTTGTTTTTAGGGGTGGGGAAGGATGGAGGATACCGGTGAGTCCTGCGTCAAAACCTTCAGTCCTTGGTTGTTGCCAGCCATCCAACACATATCACACTAGTGAAACAAACCCACCCACACACACACACCACCACACTAGGGGACAGTGAGCACAATTGCCCGGACGCCGTTGGACAGCCCTACCCGGGGGGATGCTCTCTTTAAGTGCCTTGCTAAAAGACGCAACTTACTGTTTCAAACGGGCGGCCCTGTGGTCACAAAGCCTGGTTCCTGGTTTCCTAACCTCCAGCCCATGGACTGCCCCGGCCTTCTAGCTGTCCCAAAGACCTCCTGTTGAAGTTAATGTTGTAATAACAGGGCATTTTCATAATGTCTGTTTATCCTTGGTATCTGCAAAGTCTGTAGGACTTTTTTGACAGATTGGCTAGTCAGGTATGTTAGGGGGGGGGAGTGCTTTTCTGTTAGGTTTGCCTGAACTATCTGGTTTGAGTTGGATTTGAATACAGTTTGAAACGGTTGGGACAGGGGACTGGAGTGAACCAAAGGATTTGGGTCCATCAATAAAAATTCTGATTTCAGGAGGAGGGTCTTTTTTTTTAAAAACAGGGATGGTCCAAGCGTTCTCCCCCGTCTCTGCAATGGTCTTGTTGATTAGTTAGACTAAGCTAGCCTCAGTCTAGCCTGCTTGGGGTGGGAAGTGGAGAAGCGTTGGAGAGACCCATTGCCTGGTGGTTGGTTTTGACCAGCCGTTCATACACCACATGCGGTGTACACCCACCTACTTTGTGCTGCGGCTTAGAGGAAGCGCTTCTCAGTAGAGGTTTTTTTTGTTTTACAATGTTAAACAGGTGTAAAAGAATATGCTTTTTTTTATAAAAGAATTTAATGGCTGAATGTGTTACTAGGTGCCTGTCGGTAATGAAGCACCCTGGCCAGCCAACACTGCAGCCAGTGAGGCGTCATCCAATACCACTGTCCGTTTATTGGTTTCAACAGATGCTGTATGGTGGGGGGGGGGGGTGAAGGTACATCATTCGGTTAATTGGGCTTCTGGGACCCGTTCCGGGGGTGTCTGCAGCGGGACTCTTCAATACATCTACGAACAGTGGGTTCTGACGGATGGAGACTGTTTTTCTGAGACAAAACTGGTACAGTGGGAAAGGAAGCTAAGTGACTCCACCAATTTGCAGTTTTTAGTGAGTTGATTGATTATGGTATATAAATTTTGATTTGCTGTTGCTGAATTTTAGAAATTGGCTCTTTCAGCCTCCATGCGTCATTGAGACAAATGATTTGTGCTACCACAAATCATAGTAGTTTCACTGTTTGCATCAGGTTCAATTTTGAGCTGCTTGGCTTCCGTTTCAGTGAATTGGATTATACGAATTCTACAGGGGTTGGGACAATTGAAAACTGAAAACACCTGTCATTTTAGTGTGGGACGGTCTTCATTGGCAAAATTGTGACCAGCCTGGTGGCCAATCTCATTTAAACTGACACATTGCACCAGTAAGAGCAGAGGGCGGAAGGTTATTTTCAGTGAGCAGGTTAAGAGCCACAGTTCTGCTCAACATACGTGCAATTGCACACAACATTATGGGTGACAATTACACCGCAGTTCAAAAGAGGACAGGACTGTTGGTGCAGTTTCTCTTGCTGGCGCATCTAGTGACCAAGACAGCAGTTTCTTTGTTGATGTATCTAGAAGCACGGTATCCCAGGGTCAATGTTTTCAGCATACCACCCAAGAAGGACGGACGAACCTCCACCCAGCATCACGTAGTGACGCGGGCCACCTATCCTGCAAGAAGAATGTTAACTGCCAATATTGTACACACTTGTTTTATTAGGAACATTGTCCGGAGACAAAGCTCTCTGTAGCCCACATTTCTGCCACAGTGTACGTTTTGGAGTTGGGTCATGTCCATGGTTTCATACTTTTGAAACTGTCATACTGTGTCTTTGCCTTAAACTAAGCTAAGAAGCTAAGTGCTTTGGCCGAGTTTTAGTGGACGTTAAGGCTAAACTTAGCTTGGTCCAAGCGAAATGGAGGAACGATTTGAAGGTATGATTGCAAAAAAGTGGATACCAGCCACCCAGCAACTAGAGGTTATGCTGTGCATGTGAAAGATAGTTTGGCCCAAACGTGAACACACACTACAGCACAGGCTTGGTTTAGCAACTGATTTTTGGACATTACACTTGGTAGTGTGAAACGTCAGAAGGAGGGTGTTGTTCGGGTTCCCTTAATTGTCTTAGCTTTTATGAGCAGCACATTTCCGCTCTTCTGTCATCGTCATCTCACTTGTGGGGTAAACTTTCCTATACCGTCACATGCAGTTGACCACCTCCAACAATATAGATGCCATGTGTTATTTAAGCTACCATGCCACGCATGATTATACAACTACCAAGTTATTAACTGTATGCTGCCCAATCCTAGTATGCCAGAGTATGTAAGATGGACGAAACCTGAGCGTTGATTTATGAAGTCTGCAGACAAGTGAGCAAACCAGGGGCTTTTTGGTCATACCCATGACCACGCTTGGCTTAAAAACACGCAATTTAGACGAAAGTGAGGGAGCTGTCACCCAAAAAGAAACATGGGTTCTTTTCTAAAATTGCACAGGATAGGTCTATCACCATAGTCGCGGATCGCAGTCATTCCACGAGTTTGATGTCACTACGCTTTTTTCTACGCGTAGCTGCAAGCTAAGTCGTAGCTAATTATCAAATTGAGAGTAGCCTCATGTAAGAGCCTTTCCCATTGACAATTAAGTGTATTACGTGGACTCTGTCTATCTTCTGTTTGAATATTATAGTGACTAATGAGTATTCTATCAGTTTATTGATTATTAGGTTGTTATTAGTGCTAGAGCATTTCTATGCATTTTTGTACAAGAGGCAAGAACCAAAATGAAAGCAATTAAAACATATAAGATGGTTTGAGTTTCGGGTTATTGTGGAGGCAACCAGCATGAAACCAAGTAAACGAAAATTCTATCGTGCCTTTAGGTTTTTTTTATCCTTTAGATGGTGTGCACATCTATCTCTTCGCTAGTGGACCCCTATTTAAAAAGTGAAAAATTTTTATTAAATAGCAACCCTCACGGAACTGCAATAACAGAATTACAATAAGTTAAACAAGTCGTTCCACATGACGAACATTACAAAAAGTTCAACAAGCAATCTACTTGCACAGTGAGGGGGGATAAACATTAATCCCTGTGTTTATTTTTTTTAAACTTCTCCGGAGCCCGTCATAATGTGAGTGAACAGATCACCTGCCTCGCCCCCCAACTTCCAGGATCTTCATGACTCGTCCGTAATACTCCTGAATTCAGTTGGAGGGGGTAAGAAGAGGAAACTTTTCACTGGTCTAAAAAGTAGTCAATCACACGTACTATGATTCAGATTCTTTACTAGGTTTAAAAAACAGAAAAAAAATCTTCGTTGTGTTCACAAGCAGGAAGCATAATCACAAAAGCTACACACGCACATTCCCCCATGCCAGCTTTAAATTCATAGGAGGTGGAGGTGTAGGCGGATGTTAGGCGAGCAGAGTGGAAAAAGAAGTGGACACTCAGTGACACAGGACTCTTCCCCATCAAAGGACTCCTTAAAACGCTGGGGACTCGTCACGACGAGAAATCCCCCCAAACTGCCATTTCTGAGTCACTTCCATGAACCAGTTGATGTCGCCACGGAATCATCCTAATTGTCACGAGTGCTTTGTAGGTGTAAACAATCGAAGCCAGAACCGTGCAACCTGGTGTTAAAATCCCGGTACGGTAATTGTAGTATTTCTGCTGCAACAAACAGGCTTGTGTGATTGACTACATGGCAGAGGACAACCACTAGCTCCGTACACAACCTACGCTGACATGCTCTGAAGACGTGGCTCCTGGTAAACAGTTAATAAGGCCAACAACAAAAAAAAAGGAAGTAGGTTATAGGGTCACAAGAAAAGTAAGGTATTATGGGAGAAGGAAAAGATGAATATTATAAAGTGGCGGGGTATCCAGGCAAAGAGATGGGTAAAAAAACAATTACCAAATAAAAATGAAAGCATACTGGTCCTAGGCATATAATAAAATAAATGCTACGGTATAGACTGATTATTTACTATGGGTTGAGAGAGTGTATCGGTGTCAGGTTGGCGTGAGAGGTAGAAAAGAAATAAATATGACAGAAAATAGCAGTGGAGTTCGAAATGAGAAGAAAAGCGTGTGAGAAAAAGAAAAAAAAATGAGGACTGTGCGGTAGAGAGGGAGGAGGGCAATAATAATGATAATATCTAGGAAAGAAGCAAGAAAAACAAAAAGTGGAGGAGCGATAGAGAGATAGGCAAAATTAAAGAAAAAAATAACCAAAAAAAACATCTAGGCGGACAGAGCAACAGACAGATTGAGGGCGTTGCAGTAGATTTTATTACATTGTGAGATAATATCAGGTGTGGGAGGTGATTGTGCTGTTGAGGGGTAGGGTGAGGTGGGGTTGGGAGATTGTAATTGGGTTGTGGTGGTTGCATGTAGGGTTGCTTGTGAGTGTTTGAAAGAGCTTGTTTGTAAAGTGTTGGGTAATGTGTAGGTGGAATGTTGGGTACGGTGGATATGGGCGCGGATGGGTAATGATCATGGGGCGGTGGAATGGTGCACAATGGCTGTTGATAGGGTTGGAGGGTATGGGGATAGAGGGGAAGTTGGGTGTTTAATAAGAACAAGGTGCGAACGAAACAGAAAAGTAAATCAGGGCGGGGGAGAAAGATAGAGAAGAAACAGAAGCGAGTGTTATTGTAAGTTTAATTTTAAACAAAAAATTGCCTTCAAAATATGTGTTGTTGTAGGACAAATTTAGACTCGAAATCTAACAAACCAAGACACCAAAAAAACATTCTTTTTTGCAAACACATAAACAGGGGACGGATCCCATAGAATATATAGTCTCTTCTCCATAGCTCTACTATGAGGCAGATGTAAATCAAGTAAACCCACCGCCGATAACAGATTTCAAAATAGGAGGATACTGGTGGAGCAATTATGGAACAGGACAAAGAGGAAACACTGACGAAGACAGAAAGAAGGGACGAACAGAGAGTAAAAGGAATCACCCACCCCCCCCCCCCCCCCCCCCCCCCCCCACCCCCCCCAACCCCCCCACCACCACACACGATGTAAGTGCGGAAATAATTTTTTTTTTTTTGCTTGTACTATGGAGTGAAATGAAAAACTATCTCTGGGATTGTGACAAGATTTCTAAGGTAAAGAAACGTCTAAATTATATTCATGGATTATGTGTGATATCGAGCATGTCACCCCGGCAAGGGAGTGAGATTTAAATAAGACTAATAAAATTAAACTAGGAGAACAGGTTTTTTTTTTTTTTTTTCTTTCGTTTTCTTTCTTTTTTTTTGTAGGTAAAACAGAGAGTAAGGGCGGAGATTTTGGGGAGGGTTACATCCCTGCCGTGTTATAACGAAGTAGCCGCTCATTTTTAGTGGCCAGTAATATATAGAAACACGACAAGGGACTGGATTTTACTGAATTATGGATTTACACAAGTTTGTGAAGAATTAAGAGCAGAACCTCGAGAGAACAAGGGCTAAGGAGACGGATCCTTAAAAGTCAACGCAACTAATAACGTGTGCATGGCTTGAATCCCAGGATCACATGTAAAACACACGGGTGACAAGGAGAATTATTTATTCAAATGTCTGATAATCACCGGAAGTTAAACGTCTTTAAGGATGTTTCTGCGTGGTTCTCTTTTAAAACCTACGAATCAAGTAGTGTACATAATGTAAGGCAATATTATTTTTATTAAATAAATATCGGGGGCCAAAGTACAAGTCGTTCAAGATTCTTAGGAATTAAACTAAACTGCCTCCCACCCGTGCAACAGTAGATGTCGCTATACTTAAAAGCATTGAGTGGACCCATAACCTTGTTGTGTTTTGGTAGGCATATCTATATGATCATGTCTATCTAATCGAAGCATGCATCCACAGTCACCTAAACAAGGCCCGAACAGACAAAGCCCAAAAAACAGCACGAAAAGAAACGGAACACTCGCAAAGAGGTGGAAACTACAACGAATCGGGTTATCACACGAGTGTGAATCTCGTGGAAAAACAACGTAAAGAGGTAGACCTAGTAGTGAGGGAGGAGCTACTTTGTGCAGGCGAGATACAAGAAATGTCTGAGCCTCATCCCGACTCTTTTTAATTTCAACTCATTTTACTGAGGAACCGTTTGAGCTCATGCTTTATTACGCCACTATTATAGTCAAATTTCTGACTCCTTTTAGCCAGAGTGTGTTAATACTAAAGGCCATGTTTAATTGTGCGAAAAAATTTGAACGTTCCATGGGTTCTGAAGACAACTGATACGTCGGTTAATGGAGGGAAAAAACATGGGGATTACAG
>JAMWET010000154.1:0-28077 GCA_024036415.1 Prochilodus magdalenae | reverse complement strand
TCTTTTCAGACCTATGGCCTTGAGTTGTCGTCTTCTACAGTGGAAGGATGGACAGGAACACTTGACCATTTGACTTTCCTCTACCCTTGCACAAGTGCATTATCTTAATATCTGATCTCTGAATGATTTCATCTAATCTGAGGCAGAAATCTGCAAGGTGGTTAGAGTGCTCAAACACATTGACATGGCGTTCAGAACGTGCTGTTCCATGGCCTTAGCAGATTATCCCGACTCACCTGCCCATGATCTCTCATACACGTTTCTGTTGTGTTTGCAGTTCTTTGGCTCACATAGTATTCCTGACACTGCAATCAATAATAAAAGCCTTCAGGTCCCCCCATTGCAGTGCCCCATGGGGACCATGAAAGCACCGACTCTCACAAACTCTCCATCCATCTGTCTATCCACCCATCTACAGCCCACTTCTTTTTTTTCTTTCTCTTTTCCCTCGGCAGTCCTGTAGAGATGACATTGGGTTGACATTCATATCACCATCGAGACATTCGCAGTTAGTGATCCTGAAGGAGCCTGACCCCAGCCTCAATAATCAGATGATGAAATCATCCCGACTTCATACTCACTCAAGACCCAAGTCCCAGAGGAGAGGAATCCGAAATGGGCTTTTGTCCATACCCATATTTGACCTTCCATCATTCACGATTGGGACTCTTTCATGCAAGGAAGCCACTTAGCTGTCAAATTCACTTAGCTGGTGCGGACGGGACCAGAGCATGCAGCTCCCTCATGGAGCGTCCTGTGTTGACATCAGCTCGGGAGGACCTGGGGTTTGGCCATAATCTTCATCCAATGGGTGTTTACCCCTGCCATTGGCACACCTCTTGTGGGATCTGATCATAAGTGGCCAGTGCCAAGTACAGGTGTTAAGGAGGTACAGTGTGTCTCTGAGATGATCCAGTCTTAGAAACCACCTTCAGAGATGGTCGCATGACATTTGTTGTACAAGTCTTGAAGTGTGCCAATGTGTACCCAACAGGCGGTGAAGGACTGTCTGTTAATCTGTGCCATCACAGCTGAGATGGCTCTTTTCTTCATCAGCTCTCCAGTTTGTTGTAATTTGCAGTGGTAATCCGATCTGACCGTTTGCAACATTGCATACGTGTATGCAACCAAGAGGAGACATGATGCTGATTTGCATGGGACCTTTCCTGTAGGCGTGGCCACTGGCAACTCATTTGAGGCACATGGATGCCAAGTGTAAATAGCTACATGTCTTGCTGTCTGCTTGCTAACAGATCACCTGAGACAGAACCTCAACAATCATTGGTTGACTCACTTGTCAGATCAGTCAGGACCACTTCTTTAGACCACTGTGGACTTCACAGTGTTAAGCTTTGCTAATGGGTGGATACAGCAGGGATACCACTAATTCCAAACACTCCATTTGTAGTTCAGACTACAGCTAGTCATGACTAAAGGTTGCGTGCTACACATATTTAGACACAGAGCTAGTTTGGAAAAGACCAAAACGTCTTACTCCTTGCTAATGTTGCTAAGTGTAACGGAGCTCTCGTCCGTTCCATGGAGAGAGCATTTATAATGGATAATGACAAAACAGACAACCTCCATAGTCAGGGTGGCCAGCTGATGGTGTAGAGGATTACGGTACTTTTAAACACTAGCTGTGCATATTTATCCGAAATAACCGTGTTCATGTGGGTTTTGACTTGCCTGTTTGTTACAGCATGCCAGCAGCCTGCCATAAGTCGAAGAACTCGAGCCCAGAGGTCTGCTGGGATATGTAGTCTGGAGGTTGCATCACACTTGGGTTGTTCCATTTATCATGCTAAACAGGGGGGGCAGGTTAAGGATGAATGTTTCCAGCCTGAATCTGTAAATATTAAAGGCTTTGTATGTTTGTTAGCATTTTGATGCCAAAATGGTTTAATGGCGTAACATATTAAATTATCGTTAGCACTTGCCAACTTTAAACTTACCTGTAAACTCACCTATAGTTGTGCTAATCCAATAGCCTGATGGTTATTTAAATAGCAGACCCCAGGCATTTGGGGAGAACTGGCTTGGAGTGCGTTTTGGGGGGGGGGTTGATTACAGTGCACTTGGCACCTTGCCAAAATAAACCACCTTACATTGGCACTTCCAGTTTTCTTTAGTTTTTCCAAACGCCACTCAGCTATCCTGCAACACTAAGTCAGCTAATAATTAAATAATGGCTGTGTTCTTTGTTTTCACCTTCTAACAGGATGTCCGTTAGAAGGTTTCCAGCTCATGGCATAAAATAGGAAACTACATATTCGAGTTACCTATCTAATATCCAGCGTAGCCACCGTGTGCAGCACCAACAGCAGCTAGATGAGCTGGGAGTGACTCAAAAAGGCCTTAGTAGGTAGCCACAGGTATCTGGAGCCATGCTGTCTGCAGTGCATCCCACATCTGCTGGAGGGACCGTGGAGGAGGATTCATGGTACAAACACAACAAGTCCAGGTGGTCCCACAGATGCTAAGTCTGGAGGGGGCCAGGATAGTACTTGGAAGTCTTGGTCATGCTCTTTCCCCCAGTGTCCGACAGTTCTGGCCATGTGACGTTGCAGTGTCTTGCGGGAACATCCCATCTACCCCATGATCTGCAAGGATGGAGTCATACCCAAATCAGTTGAGAGTGCTTCCTACATGGATGAGTGGTTGTGGAGAATGGCTCGACAACATGACTTCCTTCATGAGCTGCACGCTGGCCGCGGACTCGGTTGTGTAATATCCGTAGGGTCATTGTTGCCACCATTGTGTTGCGTCTTCAGCTTACAGAGAACCAGCATGGAAGCACTGTTGTTGATGGATATTAGAAGACTGTGTTGGCTGGAGCCAAAACATTGTCAAGAAAATAAATATGCCATGTCCTTATCGAGCCAGTCTTGGCTCCAGGGCTACAAAACCCTAAGATGTAGATGCGATTCAGCTGACACATATTTGATGAATTGGCTTAAATGTTGCCTGTTAATGTTTGGCAAGGTTCTGACGAACTGAGCAAAAATTTCTGGCACTTTGTTTAAAATATGCCCAAAAAAAATTCAACTAATAAGCAATAGCAAAATGGAGGCTTCTACCAAATCTGGCCCAGCTGCACAATTCTTTGTAGCGAGAGTGTCTGAACATTGATGTGGCCTACATCCAGAAACCTGTCCAGTACATGCCAAATCCAGTCACAGCTGTTATTGGTGCTATTGGGTACGTTTTAGTCAGGGGTGACCAGTTTTATCAGGTGAGCTGATCCTCCTTAGTCATATTTTTTTTCTTTTGCTGTCCGCAGGGATAACACACTGCTCTTCAAGAAATTACCTCACTATTTGCAGACAGCAGTTGTAAAGGACAACAGAAATACTATCATCATCAAAACAGCTGCACCCAGAAGAAGTGTGGGGTTGCAGTGCTGTTGGGAAGAAGGATAAAGGTTACCAGGAACTATAGATGATAAATTTAGACTGATATGATCAATAGTTATTGAGCTACACATACAGAAGTCTCTCTGTCTCTCTGGCCGCCATGTTTGCTAACCCAACACACCAGACGTCTCAGCATGGGGTTGTAGAGATTCCTAATGACGGCCTGTGATAATCCATCCCATGCAATTGAACATCCTCACTCAGTTCATGCAGATAGTGCGGTAGGGTGGAGGTGGAGTGACACCAGGCCTTCCGGACGTGTGACGAGAAGCCATTCATCTTGTCGTTGACCATGTTGCCTCCAACCACGGATTCGTTGACCGTCTCCACCCAGACGAAAGCCTGACTCGTCACTGAAGATGACCCGCTGCCATTCTGAGTCACTCCATGACAGTCTTTGGGGACGCTGAAGTGGTGTTAAGGACAGTCATCGTAACGGTCTGTAGTCCTGTATGGTGTAGCCGTCTGCCAATGGTGCTGGCACTAACAGGATGACTTATGGAGGACACCACTGCTCCTTGAATGTCCACAATGCTGTCTGGATGTTGGGTCAGTCAGGTACAGCGATAAGGCCAGTCCTTGGGCCGAAGCTTGAATCATTAGCATGTCTCATCATGTCAAACCTACCCACCAAGTTTCATTCCTGTAGACCGATTCCTTCTGGGTGCAAAGACTTTTTGCATAACGAGTATATTTGTCCAAGATTAATTTTTGTCTACGATATTTTAACGTTAAATAGTTGTTCCAGCACTGTCTAGCCTGGACTGTGACCGATCTGATATTCAGGCCCACACCTCAAGCTTTCGCATAGCGAGGGACTACTTCCAGGTCAAAGCGGTGGACAGCTTTAACGACTTTGATGTAACTCTTTCCTGGAAAGCTTTCAGTAGTGACTGGCTTCTAACCGGCCCAGTGGCTCATACCATCGATTCATGAATTTTAATGGCCAAGGTGTAGTAAAAACCTCTCCGTGCCTGGAGTCCTGTGTTGCAACACATGCCGTCTCTCTTTCACTAGCCTCTTTCTTTCCTTATGCTTGAGGTAGGACGTGTCCACAGAACGATAACAAACCTTCCCTTCCAGACTGTGGCCACGGGGGCCATCTCCACCACACACATCTACACACACACTCCGGGAGGATGCACAGGGAATCTCTCCTGCCAACAGCCTGAGCATCCTGCTGAATAATTGAATATGGAACCAGTGTAAACAGCAGTGGAGAGCTCAGACCGGAGAGAGAGAGGCCATATCCCTTTACACACACAATAGATTGATTCATGTTTGCCCACAAATACACAGGAGCCAGATTAAAATTCATCATCGAATCATACGGAGGATCTAGGTCACATGTCCTCGCTATTATACACAAGTTAACGGAGCACGGAGAATGTATACGAGGACACAGAAGGTCATTTAAGTCAAGGGACAGACCCTCCCTCTTTCAGAGCCTGGGTTTTAGAGGCTCCAAGGTACCAGACCATGCAATCTCTTTGCGTTAAGGAGTCATGAGTTGCAGGACACGTGGTGTTATCTTCCGCCTGTACACTACAGCCTCCATCCTTTTGCTTTTCTCAGCAGTCGCAGCATCAGTAACACAAGGAATGGAGATCCACTGGCAGCCATACATGCCCACGCAACTACCTCCACCATGTTCGACAGATGAGGTGATAGGCTTTGGATAATGAGCAGCTCCTTTCGCTTTCCCGTACTCATCCTGCTCCAATATCTGTCTGTAAGATGTTGTTCCAGAACTGGAGGATTCACGGTACAAACACAACACGTCCAGGTGGTCCCACAGATGCTAAGTCTGGAGGGGGCCAGGATAGTACTCGGAAGTCTTGGTCATGCTCTTTCAACCAGTGTCCAACAGTTCTGGCCATGTGACGTTGCAGTGTCTTGCTGGAATATCCCATCTGCACCATGATCTGCAAGGATGGAGTCATACTCAAATCAATTGAGAGTGCTTCCTACATTCCATACTTCCTACAACTGGACAGGCTTAGTTAGATGGGCTCCAATCTGGGCTTGGTTGCTTTTGAGGTCTACCAGTAGTTAAAGATGCACAAATAGCTGCACCCAGAAGGAATCAGCCAACAGGAATCAAACTTGTAGGGTTGGTTTGACAGTGTGAGACATGCTGTTACGATCCCCCTTATAGTGGAACTAGGGGTATAGAAGGAGTAAAACCGTGGACGTGTGAAGTGGCATGGATGGATGGATGCAAACAATCAAATCTGTTAAGGTGGAGGCTTTTTACTTTACATTCCAAGAGCAACATCACAAGAGCAACTTCACGGAAGGAGAATATGTAGTATATGGGATTAATGTAAACAGTGACATGGTGTGACAAGAATTCTGGGCAAAGGAGCTCACTCCAGGCAAAGGTAGACGAAGGACAGAGCCTAGGAACAGCTAACCTGCCTATCAAAGGCTAAGCCCTACACAAAGTACAGCTGGTGGGACCCGCCCCTTACCTAGTGTGTCTAAACAACACAAACAGCTACCGTGTTGGTGTGTAGGCTCGCCCTGAACTTGCCTGTTCAAGCATCGATGGGGAGGACATGGTAGAGAGCATGAGCGAAAAAGAAGATGAGAGAAAGAACGAAGTGGGACAGGCACTCAAACTGCCCCACCCCCACCAGCAACCATTTTACATTTCTGTAAAATTATCCAGAGCGACTTACAAGGTTAATCACATTGCAGGTAGGCCAATGTAGTGTTAGGAGTCTTGCCCAGGGACTCTTATTGGTGTAGCACAGCATCACCCAGACCGGGATTCGAACCCCAGTCTCCTATGTGTGGTGGTGGTTGGTTGGTGGGTAGTGGTGTTATCCGCTGAGCTACACCAACTGGTAGCCCATCCTGATTGGGTGTACAGAACATATGCGCCTCACTGGCATGTAACGCATGTGAACGATTTAACTTTCATGATGTGCGTAAGTACGGCGCTTATCACTCTACCTGACTGACCTACCACCCACGACATTCAGCGAGCAGTGATGCCCTCCGTGGGTCATCCTGTTAGTGCCAGCACCGTGGGTAGACAGCTGCAAGACCCAGGACTACATGCACACAAGCCATGCTTTGTTGGTATAGGAACAAAAGTTTGCATTTTCTAACCAGGAGAAAACATACGTCACTTTTAACGTACGCCAATGAAACAAAGCTCCACCGCCGGTCCAGGAACTTTTACGTTGGTCTGTTCGTTAAATGTAACGTGAAATGTACACACAACATGGACTTTCACATTAGGTTCAAAACTGAGACGCGAGGTTTAGTTTGACAGCCGCGTATAGACTATACGGTATTCATCTGACTCTGGCAGAGTAGAAGAACTAATACCAGCGCAGTAACATTGAAATATATGATCCCCATGATCTGAAAGCCAAACCCATCATGTGGAGGCTGTACTATGACAGCTGTCCGTGAGTTGGTTGTATGCACTGCTGGTTCTACCTAAGACACGTGGGTCTTTTTCACCCAAGTGGAAAACCTCATTTTCAACCGTCCACCAAAAATAAACCATTCCGATACCTGAAAAGTTTGTTCCCAGCTAGAACCAAAGAACAGTAGGTTCTTCAGCACAAACTGTAATGCCATCCATTAGCGTGTCAGTTGTTGAGGTAAAGGGAAGGGAACACTGGAGACGTCCAGTGGTCAGTGTAAGAATGTCTTCTTAGCTTCAGGAGTTGATCCGTGTTTGCTTTCTGGATATGAACAAACATTTGGAATACCAGCACCAACATCTATACGCTCCGCCCACTGGGTACTACTTGGTTGACTGTTGACTTTGACGTCGTATCCTTTGGCGTTTCCTGGCTTCTATAAAAAAACTGGTGCTAACGGAGACTGGTTTTGTGTATTGCACCAATGTTCTAGCAAGCCTGAACCAGAGATGGGCACTCCAGTTAGCGACTCGAGTTCGAGTTGCACTTGAGTTGCATATAAATAGACTTCAGACTTGACTTGTAACTCGTCTATAATGACTCCTGACTCGACTCGGACTCGGTCCAAAATAACACAGGAACATCAAGTTTCTTTCCGTTACCGTCCAGGAGTGGTCTGCGGAAAATAATTCCTTTATGTACGTGTACTTTATGTCGTTGATTTGGGACACGGCCCACGGACACGGACCAATCACAACATCCGACTTCAGCGCGTGCGTGATATCAGTCAGTGGCGCCAAGTGTAAACACAACGCTGTAGCATGGCTTCGGCGCGAGCGTCGTAAGTGGTAGCCTTCGGTTACAGGGAATTCAAAATCCTAGCATTTAACAGAAGAGTGGCGACGTGCAAAGAGTGTGGGACAAATTACAGACACTGGATCGACCACATCCAAATTCACAAGGCATCTGAAAACACCCGGATAGGTTTGTGCTAGCCGTTATATAGCCGTCATCATTCCAGCTATATAACATACAGTGTTAACCCCTTCAGCTGGCCTGAAACAGAAAGTGTTTGAGGCAGAGTGTGGTGCCGAAACAGGAAGTGATATTGCTTCTAGTTTGTTCTGTTTGTGAGTTGCAGAGCGTGCCATTTTTTGTGAGTGAATATTGTAAGGAAATATGTAGCATTTAATAAAAAAAGAAAAGAAGTATTGGACTGTAAAAAATACAGTTGTGTAGCACACAAAGTTAATCTGTTGTGTTTTTTTTAATCTACACTTTTTTTTAATGCTACTGTTACTATATATGCTAAATCTAAATTGGCTTAAGACTTGACTTGGACTCTAACCTAAAGACTCGTGACTTAACTTGGACTGTAGCCTAAAGACTCGTGACTTGACTTGGACTCTGGCCTATAGCCTCGTGACTTGACTTGGACTCTAGCCTAAAGACTCGTGACTTGACTTGGACTCTGGCCTAAAGACTCGTGACTTGACTTGGACTGTAGCCTAAAGACTCGTGACTTGACTTGGACTGTAGCCTAAAGACTCGTGACTTGACTTGGACTCTAGCCTAAAGACTCGTGACTTGACTTGGACTGTAGCCTAAAGACTCGTGACTTGACTTGGACTGTAGCCTAAAGACTCGTGACTTGACTTGGACTGTAGCGTAAAGACTCGTGAATTGACTTGGACTCTGGCCTAAACACTCGTGACTTGACTTGGACTGCAGCCTAAAGACTCGTGACTTGACTTGGACTCTGGCCTAAAGACTCGTGACTTGACTTGGACTCTAGCCTAAAGACTCGTGACTTGACTTGGACTCTGGCCTAAAGACTCGTGACTTGACTTGGACTGTAGCCTAAAGACTCGTGACTTGACTTGGACTGTAGCCTAAAGACTCGTGACTTGACTTGGACTGTAGCCTAAAGACTCGTGACTTGACTTGGACTGTAGCCTAAAGACTCGTGACTTGACTTGGACTGTAGCCTAAAGACTCGTGACTTGACTTGGACTGTAGCCTAAAGACTCGTGACTTGACTTGGACTGTAGCCTAAAGACTCGTGACTTGACTTGGACTCTAGCCTAAAGACTCGTGACTTGACTTGGACTGTAGCCTAAAGACTCGTGACTTGACTTGGACTGTAGCCTAAAGACTCGTGACTTGACTTGGACTCTGGCCTAAAGACTCGTGACTTGACTTGGACTGTAGCCTAAAGACTCGTGACTTGACTTGGACTGTAGCCTAAAGACTTGTGACTTGACTTGGACTGTAGCCTAAAGACACGTGACTTGACTTGGACTGTAGCCTAAAGACTCGTGACTTGACTTGGACTCTGGCCTAAAGACTCGTGACTTGACTTGGACTCTAGCCTAAAGACTCGTGACTTGACTTGGACTCTAACCTATAGACTCGTGACTTGACTTGGACTCTAGCCTAAAGACTCGTGACTTGACTTAGACTCTAGCCTAAAGACTCGTGACTTGACTTGGACTGTAGCCTAAAGACTCGTGACTTGACTTGGACTGTAGCCTAAAGACTTGTGACTTGACTTAGACTCTAACCTATAGACTCGTGACTTGACTTAGACTCTAACCTATAGACTCGTGACTTGACTTGGACTGTAGCCTAAAGACTCATGACTTGACTTAGACTTGTATTTTGAGACTTGTGGCCATCTCTGGCCTGAACAGAACCAGTTTAAGAACCAAGATCCAGGAGCATTGGGTCCAGCAGCCACTAGGTTACTACTGCTTTAGCAGGACAACAGGAAATAGTCTATGATCAGCTTTACCAAGCACCGTCTGCATTGCCAGGGTTCTAGAGTTCTCTGTTAGCTCAGGTTTAGATCCTCAGGCTGGGAATAATCCTCATAGCCGTGCATGAGGTCATCACTGCAGGTCAGTTAGATGGGAATGCTGGCGAGAAGATTTCCCATGCTATCATTTGTGAAGTATGTACGAAGCTGACGGAACCTGGATACACGTCCACCTTTCTGGGAATGATTTGAGGCTAGAGCTGTGACTACGGTTGCCAGGTCATACGTACGCATTCTTCTGTAACTACACAGCTTGGCCCTGGAGCTTGTTCTGTCTGTCCTTGAGAACAGCCACATGCTAACGTGCACAGGTGGTACCGGCCTGATCCGAAAGTGGATTGCGGTTCATTATTCCCTGCTCGGAGCAGCACATGTTCCAGGTCACGCAAACAGGGATGGAGCAAGTTGGTAGATCATTTCGGTTTGGTTGTTCTGGCAGTACATGCAAGGGGAGAAAATAACAATGGCCCGAGGCAATGGGGGAGTGTTCTGCCGGATTAAGTCAGGATCGTCAGGATTTACATTCAGGTGGTGGGCTCCCGTCCTGAGCGAGATAATGGATAGACCATTGGGTTAGTTCACAAGGAGGGGAGGGAAAGAGGCAAGGTGAAATAGCTGCATGTCATCTGCGCAGCTGTACCACTCTACCCTGCTATGCACATACGATTAATGGAGCCCGGGAAATTGTTTCAGGCGCACTAGAAATGGTCCAGAGCTTTTAGCTCACAGCTCACCGATATGAGGTAGGACAAATAGAGAGTTAGCCCTACAAATGCTATTAATGCTAAACAGGCTAATGCTAATGCCTAGTATGACCAAGAAGGTCACGTAACGGTCTCAGGTATGCAATGAAGTAATCAAATGTAGCTTCCCACTGTACAAACTTGACATGCAAAATTGCTCTAGCCCTCGAAACACTCTTTGGAGTACTCAAGAGGGCGATAGAGGGCAAATCAGAGAGTCCTTTATTTGGTTACCTAGAACCACCTGTCTGAACTCTGCTGCATTGCCAAGTTTAGTCCGCAGCTTACGTTGGCCGCACGTTTCCAGACCATCAGAAGATTGACAGCCGGCATATTCGTCCGCCATTCTGGGTTTCTAAGGTCCTACTAAAGGACCGCTTACTTCTGTCGCCCAGAAACCTTCGCACTAGAGCTCTATGCTTCCAAGAGACAACCTCAGGACTCACCCGCCACAGTGTCAGTGAATTTTAATATCATGTGTGAAAGCAGCCAGTTAACCAATCCAGTGCGTGTGGGGGCGGGACAACATTCACAAATCCAGCGATTTAATGAATAGTCTACATACAAAGATGATTTTCATGCAATATTTATCTTGCATAATTAAAAAAGGAGGGAAAACAGCTGCATAATTAATGAGGAAGAAGCTGCTTCTAAATAGTTGTGAAGCAGCAGCTCTCATGAAGATGTAACCTGCATTATTGGGTCACGGAAATGGTGAAGCCTTTAGATTGGCAGTGCTCTAGAGGAGCTCTGAAGGAGCACGGTCACGTCTGCTAAGCCGTTTATCGTTCTGGGTCATGGGGAGTGCTGGAGCCCATTGGGCAGAAACCAGGAAACACCCTGGACAGGGCAGACCCACATATTCACACGCCTAGGGGGCTATATAGCATCTCCAGTTGAACTGGCTGCATGCCTTGGGAGGAAACCCTGTGGACACTCCAGACAGGACTCGACCCCAGGCCCTTGTTGTTGTGAGGCGAGAAAGACAGCGTCTACCTACTTTTGCGCTATCTCGATGTGAGGACAGCCAATATACCTTGAGCATACGAGTTACTGGGGCCTGACGGTCAGTTTTTGGTTCTTGATTGGTAGCCCGCAGTCGGACTTTTAAGCGGCTGCAGGCCTGTGAGTTACGTCCTACATTGCAGATGTCTTTTATCCCCTAGGGGGACAGATGTTTGCTGATTTTTGGCCGAGAGTGCCGAGACACAATGATGGGAGAACGAATTCTAGCTGTAGTGGGATTAAACAACCTCCTCAGACCTCTACGTCCAGGGGGGGGGGGAGGGGGGGGAGGGTGACTGTGGCCCACATCTGACCCCAAAAACAGCGACCATTGAGGACTCACCAAACATGACTCTACGTAGGACGAGTTTTACCTACATGTATTGATATTGAATTTAAAATGGCATCATATGCACCTAATACGAGCTCGTTCTGATGGAACATGTATCAGAGCAGCCTTTCTACCTGAGCTGCCTATATTAGGCTATTGCTCAATATCTGCCACTCGTGCCACAAAACACGCTCTGACCCATCCAGACACTGACTCTACGAGACCTCTGTAGGTTGACTTCTGGTTTGCTGGCACCAAGACATTTTTCGACGGTGCAACCAGGAGAAAGTCCACCAGCATCAGATGCTTCAATGGCAGATTGAGCTCACATAGGAATTTTAAACCCAAGGCAGATGCCTTCAGAACTTCGTTCGTCGTGTACCGCTAGACGCTTAATATCCCCAAATAAGCTCACAGTGTTGTTTATCCTGCTAAAGAGGCTACAACGCGGAGGAGTACCACTGTCAGGTGGGCCTGGTTTGCCGTGCAACCCAAGTTTAGGTAGGTGGCCAGTTAGGTAAAATTAATGTTCACCTTAAATGGCCCCTACTCGGTGATGGGTCCTCTCCCAGGGCAGTAAATTTTCCCAGAGCATCACGCTCTCACGTTCAAACAGCCAGATTCACCACAGCGTGGTTGTCTTTGTGCATCGACTTTACCCCGGTATACACAAACATACTGTGTACTAACATGACCCAGGTCCTTCATGTGGACTTCATGAGGACGGAAGTGACGTTTCTTCCCTCTGCCCCAAGGTCCAGTTCTGATGCTGGATTCAACAGTGGCAACAGGGTAAAGGCAGAGGCACTCTGACTGTCTAGGATAAAGTCCTATTGCGTCTGTCGTAAAGTCCTTAGTGTCTGTGTAAAGTCCTCTAGTGTGATTGTACAAGTCTCTCTAGTGTCGGTGTAAAGTCCTTAGTGGTCCATGTAAGAGTACTTTAGTGTCACTGTTGTTGTTTAAAGTTCCTTTAGTGTCTGGTGTAAAGTCCTTTATGTGCTCTCTGTAAAGTTCCTTTAGTGTCTGGTGTAACAGTCCTTTACTGTCTGTGTAAAGTCCTTAGTGTCTGTGTCAACGTCTTTAGTGTCTGGTGTAAGTCACTGTTATTGTCTTGTGTAATAGTCCTTATCTGTCTGTGGTAAAAGTCCTTAGTGTCTGTGTCAAGAATGTCCTTTTAGTGTCTGTGTAAAGTCCTTAGTGTCTCGTGTAAAGTCCTTTAGGTGTCCGTGTAAGTCCTTTAGTGTCTGTGTTCAAAGTCCTTTTTAGTGTCTGTGTAAACGTCCCTTAGTTTGCCTGTGAGCCTACGTCCCTTAGTGTCTGTTATATATAGGTCAGTTATAGTGTCTGTGTAAAGTCCTTTAGTGTCTGTGTAAAGTCCTTAGTGTCTGTGTAAAGTCCTTTAGTGTCCGTGTAAAGTCCTTTAGTGTCTGTGTAAAGTCCTTTAGTGTCTGTGTAAAGTCCCTTAGTGCCTGTGCCACGTCCCTTAGTGTCTGTATAAGGTCCTTAGTGTCTGTGCAAAGTCCTTTAGTGTCTGTGTAAAGTCCTTTAGTGCCTGTGTAAAGTCATTTAGTGTCTGTGCAAAGTCCTTTAGTGTCTGTGTAAAGTCCTTTAGTGACTGTGTAAAGTCCTTTAGTGTCTGTGTAAAGTCCTTAGTGTCTATGTAAAGTCCTTTAGTGTCTGTGTAAAGTCCTTTAGTGTCTATGTAAAGTCCTTAAGTGTCTGTGTAAAGCCCTTTAGTGTCTGTGTAAAGCCCTTTAGTGTCTGTGTAAAGCCCTTAGTGTCCATGTAAAGTCCTTTAGTGTCTGTGTAAAGTCCTTTAGTGTCTGTGTAAAGTCCTTTAGTGTCTGTGTAAAGTCCTTTAGTGTCCGTGTAAAGTCCTTTAGTGTCTGTGTAAAGTCCTTTAGTGTCTGTGTAAAGTCCTTTAGTGTCTGTGTAAAGTCCTTTAGTGTCCGTGTAAAGTCCTTCAGTGTCTGTGCCAAGTCCTTTAGTGTCTGTGCCACGTCCCTTAGTGTCTGTATAAGGTCCTTAGTGTCTGTGTAAAGTCCTTTAGTGTCTGTGTAAAGTCCTTAGTGTCTGTGCAAAGTCCTTTAGTGTCTGTGTAAAGTCCTTTAGTGTCTCTGTAATGGAGGTAGTGGTATACCATTTGCTGGGCAAATTGAGAAGAAGACTGATGTCAGCCATACAGACAGTGCGAGTACACAGTGATATAAATATTTTAGCAGTCTAGGATATGTAAACAGTGGTACAGAACGGTAGAATAATAAAATATAAATGTATATAGGGCCTTTAGGAGGGAGTGTGCGCAGAGATGGGGGTGTGTTCGTTGGACGGAGTGTGTGCAGAGATGGGGGTGTGTCCGTTGGAGGGAGTGTGTGCAGAGATGGGGGTTGAACTGAGAGGAGTTGGCCTGAGGGACAAAAGACTTCCTGAGTCTGTCTGTGGAGCAGGACTGGGACAGCAGTCTGCCACTGAATGAGCTCCTCTGCCTGATGATCGTGCTGTGCAGAGGATGGTGAGCACTGTCCATGATGTTCAGCAGCTTGCTGAGAGCTCTCCTCTCCGCCAGTGGTGTTAAGGACTCCAGCTCTAGTCCCAGCACGGAACCATCTTTCCTCACCAGCATGTCGAGTCGTCCAGCATCCCTCTTGCTGATACTGCCTCCCCAACACACTACAGCATGAAAGAGGATGCTGGCCACCACGGACTGGTAGAACATCAGCAGGAGTTTCTGCGCACGTGGTCTAGGTAGCCGCTTACAGCGTGGGTTCCTATGGCCCTGTTTTTCCATTCCTCTCGATAACAAGAATCTAACACTTCTTGTTGACTTATATACTCAGAGTCCTCTCTGGTCCATTTCAGACCAAATGGGATAGCCTTTGGTATTCCATGAGCTTGAGGAACCATCCTCGCCTGGCATGGCGGTTTTTGGTTTTTGTCCCAGCCTTTCGACGACCGTTTGGTAGGTACTTCACCACCGCTGACTGTAGGCGGCCGTCCCCATAAGGGCTTGGCATTTGTGAAGATGCCTCGTCCATCAGACCATAGGGATTTGGCCTTTGGGTCAAAGTCACTTAGGTCCCTCCACTTCTGGCCTGTAACTGACCACAATCCCGACACATGCTGTGCATGCAGCAAAAGGACTGTCCACTTAGCATCTAGTGTCTCCCAGACATGTGCTGCTGTTAGAAGGCAATAGGTCTCTTCTGTGTTCTGGGTGATGAGGTTTTGGCTTTTCTGTGTTTAATACAACTGAGGAGCCTTTATAGGACAGGCTACCATGGTGTAGCCAAGCTTTTCACGCTGTCTATAAACATGTCTGTGCTGATGATCTACTTTTGGGGTCATAAAGTAAAAAATGTCACCTTGTGTGTTTACGGTGGTAGTAACTTCAGGATCCTGCAGATGGCGCTGCACAAGGATGATGGGGCTACAAACACCTGCGGGTGTGAGTGATGGGATCCATAGATTGGGAAGAGCTGCTACAGTGCAGGGAATGTCTCGTTCCATGTGTGGAAATGCCTCCAGAGCAGATGTTAATGATTGGCTAAAAGGAGGGACTGCATGTGGGCGTGGCCAAAGACCATAGTTTGAAGGAAGTAGCTGAATCTGCAGGTGTTATGAATGTTTATCTTCTACGGGTCCTACGGCTCTACCTCTAAGTGGCTAAAGATCCCACTGCGCTTGTGTCTACAATGTATTCTCTTTTTCGTGGCTTTTGTCCCAGGCGAAGGCGTTTTCCAACACAAATCCCAGCCCCAATCTACCTAGTTACCATTGATTGTGGTCTAAATCCGGAAACTTGTCCAGTATAAGTCAAATCCAATCACAGCTGTTATTCGTTCTCATGGAGGTATTACATGCTATTAGGTGTTAGGTTTTAGTCACAGGTCACAGGTCACAGGTCATGGTGAGCTCCTATCTCCGGAATAGAATAGGACGGATGGAGGAATTGCGTGTAGTGTTATATTTCCAGGCCTTCCATGTAGCGCTTCTGTGTGTACTTCCTGCAAGCTTCGTGTTCGAAGTTCCATTAGCCATTCAGCATCGAGATGCTAGCAGCCTGAATGATACTCACGATGGACACGATCAACATTTTCACACATTAAATACACCATATGCACACACGAAAGAAGCGAACGCGTTTTCGACTTTGGATGAGAGGAGGACGAACGCGAAGGTCCTACGCGATATACGTCCCAGTAGACCGTCTCCGTGAGAGATTCCTCGACGAGACCCGCCTGGGTTAATCATTTTAATATGGAGTAAAACAGGCGACGGAGGGCCTTTATTAAGTTATACTGTTTCGGTTAGGAAAGATAACACAGACCTTGACCTAATCAGCTCTGCGCACACATGAACTCTTTCAAGGTGGGACAAGCTTTTGAAAGTTGGCAGAAAATCTATTCAACATAATGGGAAAAAAGATTTAGAGTTTCTTTTTTATTTCTTTAATGATTATTTTTTTTTTTTTTTGGTAATCTGAATTGTTAAAATTGTTAGGGTGCAATTCTGGGTGTAGTTTGTTTTGCACATGTAATTGAGGCTAAGGATAGCAATGGGGTATGCAAATTGGTTCTGGTCTTTCCAATCTCGCCTAGATACAACTCAGTTCCAGCTCAGTAGGCAAAACAGTTGAAAAAAAAGGGAAAATCAATGTTAAAACAGTGGACAAACAATGAAAAGAGCTTTACATTTTCTCATTAGGCTGAGATTTTTATAAGCTTGTGGTCCAAACCTAGTAAAACCAACTAGGGAAAATGACTTAACACAGTAGACTTTTAAAGACGCCGAAAACGAACTTAAAATTGCTCGTTTGTAAAAGTGGGTATTCTGATGTAAATATAAAAAAATGGGCCAAGGCGAGAAAAGTTTGGTTGTTGGTGCCTGTTTCCCAGATTCTAAATGTCAAAATGTTTTGTTTTTTTACTTTAATAATATTATTATTCACTTTCAGTTAAAGCCCACTTCTTCACATACACAACTGCTAAATTATTACATAAAAATTAAAACCAGATTACATAAAAAAAAAGAAAACAAACAATCTTCAGATTGAAAATTACCAAAATACAGGAATACCACAACCGATTTACAATTCATAAATGAAATTGTGTACAATATATGGATTACATAAATACATTTTAGTCATTAACCGTTAACCCCTTTAAACACTCCAGACATGAATTCCTTACCTCTCGGCAACTATATGACCTACACTTGTAATACCCACTATACATCTTCACACTTTCACAGTTAGTTAGTATGTTGTAAATTTTCGTTGTACTGGATAGGCAAGTCTTTTATAATTCATCAATTGGGGCTTGCCCAAAGTTTGGCATGAGGGTCTGCTGCACCCCATGGATTTTCAAAACTATATGTAAAATTATCCACACTTTGTTTAAAGTGTTATATTTTTGGTGAACAAAAAGAACCACCGTCATGGTAGTACTGTTTTGTCTTTTTATCCCCTCAAGCCCACATGAATATTGTATTAATGGTTTTTGTCCTCCTGCAAAACATACAAAGAACCGTAAAATACCCTTTGAACACAAACGTGTACACGTACACCACAAACCACACACCGCACAGGTGGTTACAAACCACAAATTTGGCCTCTGTATATAAAAACAACATACCCACAAACCTTTATATACCCTAAATCTTAGCTTGGAAGTCCTTTTTAGTTGTTGGCAGTAAAAAAGTCAAAACTGGGAAAAAAGGGCCTCTATAAATCACACTACATGAAACAAAGAAAACCACTTTAAAAAGCCTTAACTTAACAACAACAACCGATACACCACTGTAAAGTGTGGTGCGGTGTGAGTCGGAGGATCACTGTTAACATCTTGTTTAGTGAGAAAGAACAAAATCATTGAAGCAAACAAGCCGTGCTGGGAGTCAACAGGGGTAGAACTCTACCACTAGGCTGTCCTTTAAGGTGATAACATCACGGCTGCACAACAAGCACATTAACTCAACTCCACCTAAACTACCCTCAAAACACCCTTAACAGGAGTTACAGCATGGATCACACATGTGCACTATTCCCCCCAACACGCCACACCAGAATGAACACACTTTGAAAAGTGAGCTTGTAGTCAATGTGGCAACTGTATTTCAGCTGAAGATGCCATGTTTTGCACTGGTTATCAATGGCCAGACATGACTGTCCTCTGAAGACAGGGTTATTAAAAACAAAGGAAAAATGACAAACACTGTGGAACAAAAAGCCGGTTAACCAGAGACATTCCATCTTTTAAGAGCTGTATTCATGTCCTGGATGTATTGGTAATCTACACTTCTGCTGTGTTACACAAATACGGATGGCTGATGTTAGAGCGGAGCTTTGGTATTGTATCACGTCGGATGGTTTAAATGGGTGTCTGTATGTTTCTGACAGCCAGGTTGTGTGCATGTGTG
Organism: Prochilodus magdalenae; assembly: GCA_024036415.1. Taxonomy (NCBI): domain Eukaryota; kingdom Metazoa; phylum Chordata; class Actinopteri; order Characiformes; family Prochilodontidae; genus Prochilodus; species Prochilodus magdalenae. The sequence goes on along the minus strand of JAMWET010000154.1, from coordinate 9,961 downwards.
TGTGTGGCGTCTGAGGAGATTACCATAGAGGGGCCGTAGGAGGTGTGTAGCTGTGATGTGGTGTGTGTCTGACTCAATTGTCTTTTAGAGTAGTGGAAAATAGTCGGCGTGAGATATCCGCAAATGGTTTTTAAATGCTTTGAAGTGCTTTAGGGACGGCAGAGGAATGAGAAATCACTCGCTGTTTACTGAAAAGTCTGTTAATAAAGCTTCTTTACTGTTCTGGATTCAGGCATGAAAGTTCTCTCTTCTGCTACAACAAAAGGTTAAAAGTAAAGCAGTTTTATCTCTTTGCTGGTTTCTGCCTTCCTTGAGTACTTGACCTTTTTTTGTAAACAAAATAAGAGAGGAGTTCTGAGGTGAAGCAAGGTCTGGCTTTTATTGCTTATATTATTTTTGATTCTGTTTTTCGGCTTGTACAAGGCTTAGGTTTTTAAGTCTAACAGTGAGAGAGAGAGAAGAGAGCAGCGAGAGAGAGAGAACGCTTAATTTAAAATAGGCTCGAGCTGACAGCTCCCTTCATGTTTTCATGTGGGCTTCTACTGTATGATAGATTTTTCATACTGTAAAAGTTTCCATATTTCACACACAGTGCTCAGGAACAGTAATGATTTTGATTATACATTTGTGTACTATGATTTTCAAAAAGAGTGGCTTCAGTGGTGAAGTTGATTTTTGAACTTTGGCCTAGGTTTCCTTGTGTGCAAAATGAAAGGTTTGAGAAACACACATATCATTATCGTACCACAGTGTCAAGACAGAAATTCATTTACATCGTTTGCCAAACGTTTATAACACAGATTAAACCTTTTATGATTAAGAGTTTAGTGTCTTCATTCATTATGGTAAAACCGTTAATTAGTGTTGTAGTTAAAAGTGAGTGAAAAGCTCGTTGTAACAAAACACTCGGGTAAGTACTGAACTACTAAATTGTTTGGATTTAAGATGCTTTGAGTAAAAGGTTAATCAGGTAAACCATCACCCAGAGATCTATGGCTTATCTAGCCACTTCTTTTAGTTATCATTTCCCTTTAATTTCCTCCTAAACAGCACACAAAAAAAATTTTGGATAAATTGTGTTCTCTTTTCTGACTTGCTATTCATTTTTTACTGATCAAAAACGCAGTGCAGGTCTACTGCCTAACTGTTGTCCTCATGAATTTGCTTATTGTGAGATTTTTAATGAACATCATCTTTCGGGTGCTCCTGCTAAGGATAAACAAAAAAGGCTTAATGCACGGGAAGCAAAGGAATTATATTCTACCTCGGAGTCTGTGGGGAGGAGACTAACTATTCTTCTAAATGTAATATAAAAAGTAATGTCACTATAAAACGTCCAAAAAGAAAATTAAATGCCCGTACAGGTTCAACTCTACAGAACTGTCGATGATAACATCACTTAGTATATAAATAAAATAAACACAGTTTTTCATTAAACACAGCGTTTCATCTTAGGGCTGTCGTAATGGCATGATATGTTAAATGGTATAAGTAAATGGCATAAAGTTATCTGGTGGGCATCCTGCTTGTCTCGGGTACAGGAGAGTTACTGGATCTGTTGGGGCATTTCCGCACAAAAGGCCCAATTAAACACGGGAAAGGCACAGTCTAGTTCTAAAAGGAATACTCTGCCTGGTTTACAAGAAGAACATTAAGGGACTTTACAAAGAATATAATACACACAGGTTTTCTCTGTAAATGCTAATAAATGGGCATACCTTTTATTCTAATGATGCCTCATTACTTTAGAAAAACAGTAAAACACAGTATTAATTTTTACAGAAATCTGGGTATTATAGTTAATGCAGAAACTCAGGTGTATACATGCAAACCACAGTCAACCATGCAGGTGGGTCTTTCTGCATTGTCCCAGAGTCATACGACTGAAAATATAATAGTGAGGGAATGTTGATCAAGCCCAGATCAGATATATAAATAAAATCAGTCATGAGGGAAGATAATGGAGAGCCATCCCTGCAACAATGTAGAAACCCCAGGGCCACTGTCAGCAACTGCCAAGGCACACTAATTACACTCCACTTCAGGCCCTAATGCGGAGCAGGCCCACTCTGCTTAGCTGGAAGTGGCCCAGCCCATACAGCTGTATATTTCCTCAGAAGCACTTTACGGTTTGATACGCCTTGTTTGACTTTAAATAGATTACTGTTTGGTAAAAATATGGCAAAAAAAAGCGTTAGCAAACCGCTAAAGTTGATCTGTGTATAAAACCCCTTAATTTAATTTCCCAATGTCTATCCCAGTGTTGCTCGGTGAAACAAACTGAAACTGGACCGTTTGTTAGTATATTACAATGTTTATGTAATTATCTATCTATCTATCATCTATCTATCTATCTATTTATATATATATATAGAAAAGAGACAGCGAGAGAGAGAGAGAGAGGATAGAGAGAGAGACACGAGATGAGGACGAGAGAGAGAAGAGGCGGGAATATATATTTCTAAATTCAGAAATTCTCGATTTATTAGGGGATGCTGAATCTGGTAAGAGAAAAATGTGTTCAAGTGGAAGTTGGGAGCAATGGTCATGTAATTTGTTGTGGGACAGCCCAATAAAAGTTTTTCTTTACAGGTTTTGAGAAGTATTTCTGAGGAGATATAAAAGCAACTCCACGGATCCTTCCCACTGAAGATGACCAGTCCGTGCTAGGATCTGATGTGTAGCTGTCAAGAAGCTATTACTGAGAAAAAGGAACTAGGAATAACAAACAAGAAACATTCATCACTCAGTGGGTTTGAGATCAGTCTGAATGCAAGAGGTGTGAAAAACAAAGAGAAAAATCAGCTAGATTTCTTTACAAAAACTGCAAGGCAAAAATCTCTCAAGCTGAAATGAAAAGCTGTTGGAAAAAGACAAATGGTTTAAAAATCGAAATCTGATTATATTTAGCTCGTTAATGCTTTGGTGGTTATGTTCCTGCCATGATTTCTAGCCTATTTTCTTCCGTAAAAAATGAATAACCTTATCCTAGTCACTCAGACTCTACATTAGTAAAGGGCAATTTTCTACTTAAGCAGTAAAAGTTAGTTCAGTGTGAAAAGATGGAGGTAGTACAGGTGTTTTGAACAGTGATCGTGACTGAATGTGGCGTAAATGCTAATAATGAGTCAAGTCCTTTGAACAAGTGGGGTTATGTCCCACTATTCTGCAACAGGTCAAACAGTTAACGGTCATGCTGTGCATGGTGTTTTTATGTGCGCACAAAAATATAAGGCCTTATCAAAACCTCAGGATTCTCATACTAAGTGTTTGGGGTCATTACTTGTGCACAGTCATAATAGAAAAGGTTTCAAAATTGTGCTTGTATGTGTTAGTGTGTGTGTGTTTGTGTGTGGTACACAAGTTTGCAAAACCAAATGGTGGGAAAAGCACAGATTTGGTTTGTCCTGTTTACTACTGCAAAGGGTGTACTTATCATGAAGTGGAAGCAAACTGTAGGGAACTTCACATTTTACACCACATATTCTACAACACACCATGCACGTACGTCAGTGCGATGCAATTGTTATTTTTTCCATCACAGTCGGAACTGAAAAAAACTGCAGCTTCCTGCCATGCAATGCCAACATGTTCACACTTGACTGTGAAATGATTAGAGAGAAGGTAGCGAACCTAATTTTTTTTCCCGGGGTGTACACACACAGACACCACAAACTGTACACACACCTCCATCCAAACATTTTTTTCCTTTTTTTATGTGAAACAATATTTTGGTATCTTTTCCAACGTTTTTTAAGCCTATTCATTATTTTGGTCCGTATATAAAAGATTAGACAGGGACATGGTAGCAATGTTTGAAAGACAAGCTATCTCGTGTTTTAATTTATACCTTAAAATACACGCAAAAAGCAACAAGGATAGAACGGAGAGATAAAAGATTTGACCACTTCTTTGCACATATTGAATAATCAATTCCTCATTTTCGAGGGTGCAGAGATAGACAGCACCAGCTGACACAAATATTATGTTTCCCGCCACAAATACTTTATGATACATCGAAGTTCACTAAATGCCTGTCAGTAACTTTTAGCAGTATTTCTGGTGTAAAGCATGCTCAACTTTGAAAATCAGTGGCTATTATGATAAAGCATTGTGGCAAATCAAAAAGAATGATCCTTTAGCATCACCAGAGCTTGCAAAAAATGTTGTACCGAGTGAAAATAAAGACGCTCCTCAAAAATTTAAGGCTGGTTTTAATGTCTTTCAGTTCTTCGTTTTCAATTGTCTTCAGCCACACACACAAAATAACTTTCACACTCGCTTGGAAAATATAATGACGCAAGCCTGTGGGTGCAAGTCCATTCAAGTGTAACATATAAATGATTACAGCCATCTGATAGTGAAATAATACGCTGCTTTTAAACAAAAGTCGTTCAGGCTCATTTCTGACTTTTTATAAAATAATAAAAAAAATTTGGATTGTAGAATAAAAACTCAATAAGTGGAATTAAAATGTAAAGCCAGCAAAGGACAGTACAACTAAAACCAAATGACTCCAATTATATTTTTTTGCAACGGGTGGAAGAATGCAAAACCAATTTTGCTAATTGTAATATCAAAACTGTTCAAATAAACTCCCTGATTTTTGTATTCTTTCTTTTGGAAAACATTTTAAGGACCCAATGTAATTTACATTTTTTTCTGCTAAAATCCCTTTGTCATCAATCATGTTAAATCATGCCCCAAAAAATATAATAAAGTTATTAAAACTATTTCTTGTAGCAACCATATTGATTTGTCTTAGTGTTTCTGGTTTGGGTTTTGCATAGTTGTACAAATGAGTCAATATGGAAAAAAGCAAATAATACTTCGTCTGGTTTATGAGAAACCCAATTAAGACGAGTCCTATGCTTAGTGAATATGTTTGTAGCATTGTATTCATCAGACACTGCCTTATCACTGTTTTCTATTTATCCGAGAGAACGCCACTGCAGTACCTTAGAACAAAATGTATAAGATGTGCTGTCAATGCAGCAATTGTAGGGTTCTGATGGTGGTTTTATATTTTCCATGTACACACAATAAACATTTGTTTTTCCCCTAACAGGCAACAACATCATTATTGTGGTTTCATCTTCATCTCTGTTGTCCTCTTTTCGTAGGACAGTTGATACAGAACGCTCTCTAGATCTGAGGGAGAGGATGGAGGGGGTGATGGGGGGGAGGGGACATGCAGGAGGAAAGAAAAGAAAAAGGGGATCATATGATGAGTGTGACGGCCAGGGGAAGGGCCACAGAGCCCAACAAGCCATGCTCCTTCATCCGTGCCCGCAGTCTGGGCCCCCCTGACTGAGAACTGGACGAGACAGAGGGACCACTGCTTTCCCAAACCACACCCGGGGAGGGACAGACACTGCACAAAAAATGTACAGTAAGTAGCTATCATTACATTACCCAGAGTGTTAAAGGACAAAAGAAATACGAGTGAGGACCCGAATCAGGTAGGGATGCCCATGAGATTTATAGCGAACTAAAAAAGGAGTCAGAGAAATCTGACGTGGCAAGCAGGCCTTTAAAAAACCCGCGCTTCAGAAAGCCTTTTTCAGGGTACAAACACTGTCAGACTGGGGCTTGGCACCTGCCAGAGGGTACATCTTTTGTATATTTAGTTGTAGAGAACAAAAGTGAAAAAACATTCCATCTGCACATACAAGTTTTAAAGCTGGTTGGACCTTACACATCCTTTTATGACTTGACTTCTATATTAAAACTAAGTTTTTTTTTTTTTCTGACAGGTACTGCAGGCGTATTACCAACAATTTAAGCTTAGGATTTAATTAAATACCCTAAACTATTTACAAATGATATGTGCCTAATACGTAATGTGCATTTCTGTACTGCAGGGAACTCCCACATCATTAAAGTCCTTAAGAATGTAAAACTTAAGAGCTTACATACATCTTATATTAATGTAGTAAGTGGGCAATAAAATAATAAAAAAACTGTGTGGGGGTCCTTCCACACAGCCCTGCAGCTTAATGAGGGACGTGCTGGTTTTGTTCGATATGATTGTCACTGTTAAAACAGTAAATGGAAACACCAAATTCACAAATTCTGCGAAATGCAAATTTGTCAGTCACATTACCATGACATTTTTTGCACACCTGTAAAGCTGATATATACATTATATACAGTATATTAAAATGCATCAGCATATCATTATACAAGGTTTCATTAACACATTTTACTCGTTACCCTTGTTTAGGTTAATGATGTAATCTACATTATATGGTTATAATTCATTGCAGTAGTCATGACACTGTTATCAGTCTGAGAGTTCAGCAATTTCCCAACGCTCTCCGAGTATTACAAAATGATAATAGCCAAACTGTCGGAGGGGAAATTGAACCTTCTTGCTTGCATCAGATAACGTTGAATAGTCACTGAGTATGAAGGGCTCTTTTTCAAAAAACGTTGCCTCATCAAAGTATGGACAAAGGGCACTTGTCCCATCAAAACAAGGTGATTGGTTCCCATTCTGGAAATCAAAACGGAGCTATGCGAAGGATTTCTTTAATATTTATGGACATCAAAGCTTTGCAGGCCCTGCCTAGAAACCATTCGCTGCATCTCCCTCTTTTCTCTTTCCTCTTCTCTCTCTGATGAAGAAGAAACACGAGTTTTTACTGCAGTGGAAAGCCACTCTGGCTCTTCTCTGGCCCACATTAGAGAAAGCTAAGAAAATATAGGATGCCAAACATCTGCAAACATTTGAAAAATCCTCCTCAAAAGTCACAGCGCTGCGCGGGCAAATCTGTCACTTCATCCTCTTCTTTCTGTATTATTATTCTGAATGTTTTTCTTCCCCCCTTTTTTTTTTTTTGCTCTTCTGGCTGTTATTGGCCTCAGCGGGAGGAATCTCCAGAAACCATTTTCTTCATTTCAGTTCTTCAATTCCTTCCCATTATAGGGAGCCTTTTTAAAAATTCCCCTGAATAGTCCCCAAACATTTTTTAACAAGGGACTGCACACACACATAAACCACACACTTCTGATTTTTTGATATGGTAAATTAATCCAACCCATATTTAAGGAACTATCACTGAACAAAAAAAAAAAAAAAAAAAAACTATTGGCCTCCATGAGCTACTATGTATAAGGTGAAGAGTCTACAAAGAAATTAAGTCTTTTTTTTTAAAAAAAGGCTTGTAAGGTTACAAGATTCCCAGTTTAAAAAACCCCTAGTATTAAAACAATTAAACTGTCCATTATGCAAGGAAACAAAAATTACAGGATGTATAGGTCTATATATGTATGTGTGTTTAGGCATGGTATGTATAGAATGCGCTCAAACTTCACAACGAAAGGAGTCCTCTTTCACTCCCCATACAGGCACTACTGTTTTTAGTGTTACAAATGGCTGACTTTTCTTGGAGCAAATATTATTTCAGGACAGCAAAAACAGAGAGAACAAACACCCACCACATCCTGTTTCTGCTCCCTCAGCGAAAGAAAGATTTGCACATGTTGTGGGGACTGGGATCGTTATGGTTTTCCTCATGCAGTTGAGTAAAGACTCCCACCTTAACTGTTCACGACACAACCAAACAGCACAACGGCCCATTCAGCTCTTACGAAAACTGGACTAACGCAGATTGACCATTCAGGCCACCTTGTCGCCAGGCGTTCGGGACTCACTCTGAAAGAGAAAAAGGTATCTATCAGAACACTTAGGAAGTGCTTAGGTCTGGCAAAAAACGCTTATGATTTTTTTCGTATTTAATTAGTTAAGGGACATGTTAAGGGTAGTTGGCAAAAAAACAAGTTTTCTAAATTTTTGCTATCTAACTTAAGATTACAGCAGAAAATACGGGACGAAAAGGGAGCTAACAAGTAAGCAGAAGTTTTGTAAACCAAAAATTGATCACTGTGAAAACTACATGTTCTAACTCATTATACATTTTCCCCTAAACGATCGTTTTTAGTCTCGCACCGACTCTGCCTCTGTGGTTCCTGAAACAGTTATCTGCAAAAGTCAATGGAGAATAAATAAAATTCCATCCTCGGTAATCTATTTTTCTTTGTATGCCCGTTAGCAGATGCAGGACCCCGTGAGCCCTGATCCCACACGGGATATGGCAGTGCAGGTGTGTCCATTTCTGCCAGAGACAAGGGACGAGCTTTACGGTGTAGGACCTCTCTTAGAGAACACATTTTTAAGCTGTGCCAGGACAGGGAGGGAGGGGACACAGTGCTTGTCGGACTCTAGTGGGACACGCACTCCCTACAGGGCACAGGATGGGAAGCAGCCAATGCACTTGCATGTGCAAGGCTCAGGTCAAGGGGGGGTTACAATATAGTATGTAACTATTTTACGTAAAACTGTCTGATATTCAGCTAGTATAGAAACCACTCAAAAAACTAGTTAAAACCAACACACAAAACAACCACATACCAGCACCCTAAGAAGGACAGCATCAAACAGACGTCAAAACGACAAAACTGTCCGCTGTCAATAGATACATAGGAAAGTGCCATGGAGAATTAAACGTTGTGTGTTCCATGTGTTCCAGAAATCCAGCATTTTTTGACCCCAAACAGTGGAAAACGGAAGATTTAAATTGTACTCAAATGTGGAAAGCCTTCAAATACAAACATCATCTCAAAAGAGCCCCTACGCAATTTTCATCGAGTAGTGGTAAGCTAGTCTTCTTTATGTATACTTCATGAATTCAGCTAAAAGGTTAGAAGCAGTCTAAGTGGCAATGGCTCTTAGTTATAGTTCTCAACCCAGGTTCTGCTGAACCCGGACAAACTTACCGTGCATAGCTTAGCATTGTTCTAGAACAGGGGTGCCAGTTTTAGTTCAGGAAAGGTTTGTAATGAGCAGCAGAGTTGATAAGTGTGTGCAATGATGCTTGCGAGTAGGCCAAAGCTAAACAGCCAGGGTAGCAGTACTGGAGGACCAAGGGCCGAGAAACACTGCTTAGACCATTTTGAATTCTTAGTAATATTTGTGCACATGAACACATGCGTTTTGTAATAGGACTGTAATCGAATACTGTAAGTAACACATGAAGTAATTGCACTCAGTATTATAACTAAAGCTGTTCTCGAGCACAAGAAATAAAAAGCTGCACTTGTAGTATCGTTGTCATTGGGTTTATAACCAAGCACTCTGTACAGTCTTTACATTGAACTTCATTTGCGTTATGCCAGCAGTGTAATCATTTTTAATCAAGCAAATGTCAGAGATTCTTTCTTAATAAGAACGCATTCATCAGATTGCTTAGAGTTAAATCAGCTGGTGTTTGCCACTGAAGGTGGAAGCCTTACGAAGGTTGGCCACACTGAAGAAGCGTTTCAGTCATCAGGCTCCTTACAGCTACACCTCAGCACGCAAAGGAAATGCCTCAAGGGGGTGGTTCTGGAAAAACGGAGCATAAAAAAATATAAAATGGTCACTCCCACCCGCCTACCTCTTCCCGTCCCCTACGTCGCCCCCCCTGTAGTTGGAGGGCGCCGGGAAACGCTAGCAGAGGAGAAAAAGCTCTCCATACGGGGGCGCTAAAGTTCATGCCCATTCACCGAGCACGGCCCACTCCGGGACAGGAATCCATATACCTCTATGGCTGCGAGCTCCACCAGGGGTGGTCAGGAGTGTTTAAAGGAACAACGCTGTTGCCTCTGCTGCAATTGGCGGCAAGTTCGGAACACTTCTGCAGGAAAATGATAGCGAAAGGAGGTGGGGAGGGAGGATCACCGAGGGAAGGGAAAGAAGGAGAAGGAGGAAGAAGAAAAGAGAAAGGAGAAATGAGATGTCTGTTGGTGCCATTTTTGAGTGGTGTTTGAGATCTTCCCGGAATGAGATTGTTCACTGAAAGCATCACGAAAGATATCTGTGCAGGAGGGCAAAGAAGGACAAAATGCTGGAACAATCACACTGCCGCAGAGAAGGATCACTCTCAACTTCTCTCGGCGCCTCACAGGTCCCCAGAAC
>JAMWET010000153.1:27500-36967 GCA_024036415.1 Prochilodus magdalenae | reverse complement strand
GATATTGTTGCTGTTGGGGGACTCGAGGGGGACAATGACGTAAAGGGTGCGGTGGAGGGACATGAAGCGGTTATCCGGGACTAGGGTGGCGGAAAAAAAAAACCTACTTTTTGCAAAATGGGGGAACATAGGAGAAAACCTCTACCATGAGGGTCTCCAAGGACTAATAAACCCATAACAATTATAGGGTCTGGGGATTTTGGCCTTGCTTGTGGAGGATTTCTTTGCCTCGAGCATCTCTTTTTTCAAATTAGATTCCTTTTAAGGGCACTGCGTTATCTCCAAACCGGTCTCAAGGCAGATGCGGTCTCCGGATTCCCAGCTGCAAAACTTTGGAAAGGATAGGGATGAGCAAGATGAGGGAAAAAACATCTGAGAGTATACAGCTTGAGAAAACCTTAACTCTTGGCGGAAACCAAGGAAGAAATCAAAGCTTAAAAGCTTCAGTGAAGGCTGACATAGGTCTTCCACAAAGAATTTAGAAAAAAAAAACACTAAGGGTATTACGTACCTCATATTCAATGTTCCAATCCTTTTTGGTGGACTAGATTGGGGAAGGTCCACCTATGGACGCGTTTCAAGTGGAAATATAGTTGTTTACTTAAAACAGTATGCGGCCTTGCGATGTCTACATAATGCCGTTTACGTTTGGTTTCTTTGAAGTTTGCGGTAAAGAAGTGACATTGCCTCCACCTTCAACAGCAGCCTTTTGTTTCTGAGCCTTCGACCTTCAGGTTGGTCCACTGCCTCATCCCGTGGCCCACTTGTTGAAAAAAACGCACATCAAACCAACTTTCGCCCGCAGACCCTGTACCGTGCGGAACGGACATGGGTCGCCATATTGCATCACTTCCCATCGATATTGCCGTGCCGATTCTTTCTCTTTCTCCTTTACCTCAAGTATCCTTCTTTTATTTCTTTCCCTTTAACCTGCGGGTACATCCATCGCCACATCTCCTCATCTCCACGCTCCCCTGAATACCTTCATACCCTCCCCTCCCTCTCCCTTTCTCTTTCTCCCCGTCCTGTTCCCCTGGGCTAAGCACATCCTCTGTGGAACCACCTAACCCTTACTGCAGGACATTTCTCTTTGTTAGCCTTCCTCGCTCTCTCCCTCGTTCTCTCTCTCTCTCCCCTCCCCTGCGCTCCCTGCAAAATGCCTGGAGTGTGCATCGCTTTCCAGCGGTCATTTAACTTTTCAAAGGAAATTTAAAAAAGCACGAACATTGCCAGTTAATATTTTGTTTTTCGAATGTATTCCCACGTCATAAGCGGGAATTCTTAGTGCTTGTCAGCTAGCTGATGACCTTTTTTGGTGTGTAATATGGTTGTTGCGTCTCATGTCTCACCATTTAACTTTCAAACCTCCATTAGGGCTGTAAATTCTTTTTTTAATATTTTACATCACTAAAAACGGAACTTTACAGTCCATTTTGTTTGAGTGTGAGCTAAGCGAGTTTTATGATAAAGGGCAGGGGCAGTGGCTTTTTTACCAATTCTTGAGGCAGGCTAGCGCGAGGCGTGGGGCCTATTGCTTTTTTCAGCTTTATATTTTTAGCACCTTTAGCTTGCTTTGGTTTCTGCTTTCTGCTGTTGCCTTGATTATAACAAGGCAAACAAACGCATGAAAGTTCATTAAAAGATAAAGCCAAGCAGCCTAATTAACCTGAAAAAACTAACAGACAAAACAAACGCCACACTGGTTCATCCAAGCTTCAGTTGGAGGCATATTATGAATTGTTAAAGATTTTTTTTCACTATCTTCTTTCTCTCTCTCTCTTACTCTCTCTCTCTCTCTTTCTCTTTCTCTCTCTTTCTCTCTTTCTTTCTCTCTCTCTCTCTCTTTCTCTCTCTTTCTTCTCTTTTTTCTTTCCTATGTGCTCTCTGCTTTTCTACTCTCTTCATCGCTTCTCCTCTACTATTTGTTTCTATCTTTCTCTTCTTTCTTCTAATGTTTTTTATCTTCTTCTTTTCATGTCTTTGTCTCCCTCTGTCTTTCTCTCTTTCTTTCTCTCTTTTCTCTTGTCCTCATCTCTCTCTGTTCTCTTTCTCTCTCTCTATCGCTCTCTCTCTCTCTTCTCTTACTCTCTCTCCTCTTACTCTCTTTTCTATTTCTCTCTTCGCATCTGTCGTCCGATACTTACTTCTTTCTGTCTGTCTTCTTTCCTTTTCTCTCTACTCTCTTTTCTCTACTCTCTTCTTTTCTCTTCTTTTCTACTCTCTCTATCTCTCTCTCCTACTCTCTCCTCTCTTACTCTCTACTCTTTTCTTGCTTCTCTCTTCTTGCCTCTCTCTCTTTTCTCTTTTCCTTTCTATCTCTTTTATCTTCCCATTTCCCAGTTTTAAATAACCTCCTCCTTGTTTCCCAATCTTCCATGCTTCTTCTTTTCTTTCTTTTCTTTCTTTCTTTTCTTTCTGCTCTCTTTCTTTTCTTTGTCTTAATTCACCAATCGCTCGTTCTCTCTCCATCGTCCATAGGTCTCATTTTTTCCTTTTTACTGCGAATTCTTTTTTCTCCACCTTCACGCTCCCCTTTTATCTCTTTTTTGTTGCATTGTCTCTTCTTTCTACGTGTTTCACCCTTTTTTCTCCATCGGTCACCTGTTCCAACTCTTATCTAAGCTTTACTATTTCTATTCTCTCATTGGATGTTTCGATCTGTCTCTCTCTCTTTCTTTTTTCTCTTTCTTTCACTTACATCCATTCTTTATGTTTGCACTCAGCCCTCCCCCTCCCTCCTGTTTTTCTTGATTTATACTTTTCACTGAAAGCTAGGGAAATGACCTTGAGTTAATTGCACTGTGGGGGACCTTTTCACGTGATAATAAAGCCAACCAGTCGGAATTAGCCTCGTACTGTTTTACTGTCATGCAAAATTTTATTACAGACGCTTCTCTCTCTCTCTCTCGCTCTCTCTCTCTCTCTCTCTCTCTCTCTTCACCCCCCTCACACCATCTTTTCCTGGCAGGTTGGTTTTACAGCAGCGTTGCATGTGGTTTAATTGTGCGTGGTAAGCAATCACACAAAGGCTCATTAAAAGGGTTGCTGTTTTGTACTCTCCATAACTGTGAAAAACGGTATCGAATTTAGCTACTGAAATGTTTGACAAATTATCCCCACAGCACTTGGAGCACATCTTTAACTCAAGCAGAGCACATCAAAACAGGTCCTGTGTTGTGTGTGTGGTTGTGTGTGAGCTCTCATGGTTAGGGTTTAGTTCAGGGTTTGGGGTTAAATATGAGGGTATGTTCAGGGCTTAAAAGTTTAGGGTTAGGGTCAAGTTCAAGGTGAGAGTTTGAAGCGTTAAGGAGTTGTTTAAGGTTTCAGGGAGGTTAGGATTTTTAAGGCAAAGGTTTCGGGCTTTAATTTTCAGGTTTAGGATTAGGTCAAGGTTAGAGGGGCTAAGATTTCGGTTTTAGGTTTAGGCTTAACGGCCGTCTAGGGTAGGCGGCTAGCTTCCAGGTTTTAGGTTTAGGCCTTAAGGTACCTAGGTGTCAGGCGCCTCAGTTCAGGGTTCTGGGGGTTAGTAAGAGCTCAAGGTTTAGGGAACCTAGTTTCAGAGGTTTAAGAGTTAGGGAATAAGGTCAAGGTTCCGCACTAGAGTCAGGTTAAGATTCTTACAAATAAGGCTTCAAAGTCTTAGGGCCTTAGCTCTTCAGGGTTTCTGGTGTTTAGGATCGCATATAAAGCTCAAGGTTAGGGGCTTCCTATAGTTATCGGTTCCAAGGGTTAGGTTTAAAGAGTCAAAGAGTTTTTTAGGGGCTAGTATTACCTCAGGTTAGGGGGTTCTAGGCTAATGGTTTCAGGGTTTAATGGTCCTAGATCAAAAGGGATATGGGTTTAGGGCTAGTTTCAGGGTTCTTTAGGTTAGGATAAGATTCAAAGGTTAGGGGATAGTCTTCAGGTTCTTCAGGGATAGGCATAAGATTTCAAGGTTAGGGCTTTTAGTTCAGGTTTAGGGGTCAGAGATATAGCGGGTGTCAAGCGTTAGGGGCTGAAGTTCAGGTTTAGGGTAGGATTTAAAGGTTTCAAAGGGTTTATTTTTGGGCTAGTTTCAGGTTTAGGGCACTTCAGGCTATAGATCAAAGGCTCAGGGCTTAGTTTCAGCGATTTAGGGTTAGGATAAGATCAAGGTTAGGGCTAGTTCAGGTTTAGGGTTAGGATAAGATCAAGGTTAGGGCTAGTTCAGGTTTAGGGTTAGGATAAGGTCAATGTTAGGGCAAGTTCAGGTTTGGGGTTAGGATAAGGTCAAGGTTAGGGCTAGTTCAGGTTTAGGGTTAGGATAAGGTCAAGGTTAGGGCTAGTTCAGGTTTAGGGTTAGGATAAGATCAAGGTTAGGGCTAGTTCAGGTTTCGGTTTAGGATAAGGTCAAGGTAGTCAGGTTTGTGCGAGCTAAGTTATCAGGTTTAGGGTTAGGATAAGGTCAAGGTTAGGGCTAGTTCAGGTTTAGGGTTAGGATAAGGTCAAGGTTAGGGCTAGTTCAGGTTTAGGGTTAGGATAAGGTCAAGGTTAGGGCTAGTTCAGGTTTAGGGTTAGGTTAAGGTCAAGGTTAGGGCTAGTTCAGGTTTGGGGTTAGGATAAGGTTCAGGTTTAGGGTTAGGATAAGATCATGGTTAGGGCTAGTTCAGGTTTAGGGTTAGGATAAGATCAAGGTTAGGGCTAGTTCAGGTTTAGGGTTAGGATAAGATCAAGGTTAGGGCTAGTTCAGGTTTAGGGTTAGGATAAGGTCAAGGTTAGGGCTAGGCTAGTTTAGGCTCAGGTTTGGGGTTTATGGATACGGTTAATGGGATAAGCTGCAGTGTGTGGTTTAGGTTAGGGCTAGTTCCAGAGTAATGTTACGATTAGGTTAGGTTTAGGGTTAGGGTAGTTCTGGTTGAGGTTGACGAATGGAAGTCTAAGTAATAGCCCCACAATTCACAGAGACAAGCGTTGGTGTGTGTGTATATACATGTGTGTGAATGTGTGTGTGTGTGACACTACAGAGTACGATGAGGTTAGGTTTAGGCCTAGGGTAGATGTTCCTAAGTGAAATGAGACAAGGGTGTGATACTGTATACGGATGCTGTATTTACCTAAAGAGTTTGGCCCTGACTCGGAATGTTCTTGACGGAGATTTACCCACCATTGAGAAGCAGAGGAAAAGAGCCCTCCAAGCCCTTTGTTCATGTAATTTGCTTAATTATTTTGTATCAGCAGACAGAGCAGATAAGTCTCTCTATTCAGATTCCTTGGGGAGCGTTCCAGTTTTATTTATTTCAATATCTATCTTTCATTATCAATTTTAACCAGTTTTCATCTCGCAGTGTCCGGCAATATTAGCCGACTGGGTGGAGGAGGGAGAGGGGTTGGTGGGGGTATAATTGAGGAAAACCAATTAACAAATTAGAGAATGAAATCAACATTTCTCACAGAGAGATGCACACGACAGAGCCGAGGCCGAATGGGGCAGAACGGGCATTGGAGCAACCGTATGCTAACAGGGTTAGCAGTCAAACTGTGCACGTCTCACTGAGCACTTTATTAGGAACCCACATTGTCCATTTTACCAGCCACACGTATCCAGGTTCTTCAGAGGTCAGGACCCCAACAGGACCACCACAGAGGAGGTCTTATTTGGGGCGGTGGATCATTTTCAGGACTGGAGTGACACTGGTGTGCCGGTGTGAGTGGATCACACTCAGTGCTGTACTGAGAATCGCCCACCAACCAGACCTATCCAGTCCAACTATCCAGCCAATCAGGCAACAGCTATATATATATATTATGGTATATGCATAATATGTACGTGCTGTATTAGATATAGTTATATAGGTATATAGGTATATTCTCATACAGTCACTTGGGAGAATTATCCAGCCACAATTGCACGTACCCCTGCCATCATTTTTACACCCCCCATCCCCCATTCCCTGTTTCTCTCTGCCTCTCTCTTTCTCTCTCTCTCTCTGGTTAATTACTGGGGAGGCTGGGTAGTACCTCTCCCCCGACGCTCAGCCGTGTGTGGCTGCAGGGTGGTGGAGGGGGGGTGTGCTCCCGTGTCACCGGCGGGGCGGGTGCTCCGCTCTGATCCGGCTGATTGAGGTAAGCGTCCTGGTTTTTTTGGCAGGGAAAGTTCCCGATCACACTCTTGACTCCCGACACTCCCAAATCCAGGTCACAATGCCAGCAGCCAAGAGGCCCAGTCCCCCCACCCCAGAGCCAGGACCCTCAGGGAGAAAAGGGCAGTGTCACTCTTCCACTCTCTCAGACACTCTCACTCATACATACATTTATACAGAGTGGAGTAATTAGATCTCTTTACACAGTGTGCACTAGAGACACACCCCCATCTCACACCCACCCCACCTCACACCCAACCTACCCCACCCCACCTAACCTCTTCAACCACTCAAGAACGCCCCCCGGAGTGGAGGCACAAAAACGCATCGGTGCATTACGACAGACCATCTGAGGATGGTGCATCACTTCTGGGGTGTTAGAGGAAATTAGAACCACTCACTTCTCACGGTCTATATGTTAGGGCCAGGAAACATGCTGAGAAAAAGTCAAACTCTTTAGAACAGCACAGTAAGCTTACCTATACAAGGTCACTGTCTATTTAAATTGCCTAGGACTGCCCACTTTAAATTGCCCCCCCCGGCAGTTCTAGGCTTATGGTGTCTCGCGTTTTATAAAATTTAATAACTAAAAGCAGTGCTGTGTGTGTTCGTGTGGTGTGTATATATACATAGTATGTGTGTTGCTGTTGTGGTGTGTGTGTATGCGTGTTTGTGTGCGTTCGTGCGTTTGTGTGTGTTGTTGTATCTGTGTGTTGTGGTGTGTGTGTGTTCGCCGTCGTGCGTGTGTGTGTGTATGTGCGTGTGTGTGCGCGTGTGTGTGTGTTTGCATTTGTGTGTGTGTGTGCGTTTGTGTGTGTGTGTGTGCGTTTGTGTATGTGTGTGCGTGTGTGTGTTTGCGTTTGTGTGTGTGTGTGTGTGTGTGTGTGCGTTTGTGTGTGTGTGCGATTGTGTGTGTGTCTGCGTTTGTGTGTGTGTGCGTGTATGTGTGTGTGTGTGTGTGTGTGCGTTTGTGTTTGTGTGTGTGTGTGCGATTGTGTGTGTGTCTGCGTTTGTGTGTGTGTGCGTGTGTGTGTGTGTGCGTGTGCGTTTGTGTGTGTGTGTGTGCGTGTGTGTGCGCGCGTGTGTGTGCGCGTGTGGTGTAAACCAGTGTGTGTGTGTGTGCAGTTGTGTGTGTGTATGGTGTTTAGTGTGTGTGCGATTTGTGTGTGTAATGTGGTATGTGTGAGTGTGGTGCGTGTGTGTATGCGTGGTTTTTGTGTGTGGCGTGTGTGTGTGCGTTTTTGTGTGCTGTTTGTGTGTGTGCTTGTGTGTGGTTTGCAGTTGCGTGCTGTGTGTGTGTGTGTGGCGTGTTGTGTATGTGTTATGTGTGGGTGCGTGTTTGTGTGTGTGTGTGTGCGATTGTGTGTGTGTCTGCGTTTGTGTGTGTGTGCGTGTATGTGTGTGTGTGTGTGTGTGTGTGTGTGCGATTGTG
Source organism: Prochilodus magdalenae (assembly GCA_024036415.1). Classification (NCBI taxonomy): domain Eukaryota; kingdom Metazoa; phylum Chordata; class Actinopteri; order Characiformes; family Prochilodontidae; genus Prochilodus; species Prochilodus magdalenae. The sequence continues at coordinate 29,437 of JAMWET010000153.1, read as the reverse complement.
TGTGTGTGCGTGTATGTGTGTGTGTGTGTGTGTGTGTGTGTCTGGTCTGAATATTCCAGTTCCATCTCAAATGGTACAGCAGTTAGATTCTAGACCTGCTTCTTGTCTGAATGATCAAATTCCACCTTAAATGTGTGAAAGAGAGGGGAATGTCCACTCCTGCTTTAGATCTAAAAAAATCTGGAAAAAAATCATAAGCAATCAAAATACTCCATGGCAAATGGCTGACCGACACAAGACTGCATTCTCGCAGACTGCCCTTAACACCACTTCACCAAAGACTGCAATGGTGTCATGCCAGACTGTCATGGAGTGACTCAGAATGGCAGCGGGTCATCTTCAGTGACGAGTCCCGCTTTTGTCTCGGCGGAGACGACCAATGAATCTGAGTGTGGAGGCACCGTGGTCAGCACCAAGACGAACGGCCTGGTGTCACTCCACCTCCACCCCTACTGCACCATCTGCAGGAACTGTGTGAGGATATTTCAGGACACCATTAGGAACCTCTCTAAGACATCTGGCATGTTGTGCTAGCTGAACAAATATCACCCATATCAGTCTAAATGTATCATCATCTATTAGTCCTGGTCACTTTTATCTTCCTTCCCAACAGCACAGCAATCCCACACTCCCTTCTGGGTACAACTATTCTTTTGATGATGGGTGTCATTTCATGATCAGTGTTGTCAACTAATGGTTTAATGGTTGCAGCTCTACTCCTCTACACTTCACACTCTCCGGTCTTCGGTGTGTTTGCTCAACCAAGGGGCCGCAAAACCCCAGCGTTAATCTCTGCTTAGTAAGCCCAGGAGACCGGCAGCGACGGGTGAGAAATGGGGCACAATATTCTTCACCCCACGCTGGGTTTGATTTTGTGTTTTGCTAATTTCAAGGTGCTCCGAGGGAAAAAAGAAAGAAGAAAAGAGAAAGCGCACACATTTACTCTCGCTCAGGACAGGAGCCACGTGGCGAGGTAACAAGCAATAACAGTAACACAGCGTTATTGACTGCAAGGACGCAGGTTGTAAATCATAACCCGAAGAAAAAAGGGCTCTCAGATCTCCTTCCTTCCTCTAACGCCTCTAAGTGTATCACACTAATTCAGGCTGGAATAAAAATGAGTGTTATTATCTTTGAATAAAAGTTGGGCTGAAGCATTCCTTTCTTTCTTTCCCCCTCTCTCTCTCTCTCTGTCTTTCTCTCTCTCTCTCTCTTTGCGAGACGTGGCATAATTATGGGCCCCCCGTATCATTTGGGCGTCAGGCGAAATGGGGGAAGGCGTCGGCTGAATGGCACTGAGTTCATTTAGAAAGACCATCAGCTAAACGAGGCTCATCACGCCATCAGTAAGCTGCTCTTGTCTCCGGAGCCGTGCCGATGACAGGTAGACGGCTCTCCGGCAAGCTTTAAGACACATTACAGCATATGCTACACATTCCCTCCATCTTCTCCCATTGCCTCCATACTCATAATGGCAGCACAGAGAGGGAGAGAGGAAGAGAGAGTCACTTTACCAGCACTGTCACAATTCCACACTCCAGTCTGCAATGCGTTTTAGCACAGTAGCTCAGCCGAATTTAAAAACTTAGACAATTTCCCTCAAATGTAATTAATCAGACCCAGCACAGTTAGTCCCTGAAAGTCTCTGCTTCAGTTTTGGACTTGGAGGCTAATGCTAAAGCTAACACATACAGTATGTACATTGATAAGGAAGTGGCATGGCTTGGAAACGCCTACACCTGTATAAGATGTAAGGTGCTGTGAGGTTGAACACGGGCCAGCGTGCTCATGGCAAGGTCATGTGAATTATTGTAGTCCAAAGGAGACATAATAGTGCAATGCCTCAGCTGGGCCTATGTTAGGCCAAACCATTGGAATGTGCCCCATTGGGCCCTAAGGCACCCTACATGTTCCCTTTGGAATACTCCATTGGGGGG
>JAMWET010000153.1:0-20000 GCA_024036415.1 Prochilodus magdalenae | reverse complement strand
TTAGAATATTAACAATCTGATAAAAAGTTATTGTTGTTCATACATGGATGCCCTGGAGGTGGCGCATTTTGCTGGACACTATGTGGTAAACCAATATCAGGTGAGCACCAGATACTATCAGGTGAGCACCAGATACTATCAGATGAGCACCAGATACTATAATGTAAGCACAGATACTATCAGTTAAGCCCCATATACCACTAGATGCATATTAGATACTATGTGATGAGCCACCTAATCCTTTGATATGTACCTCGGTCCTTAGTTTGTGGCTCCTCCCCTTCCTAGGTTTTTATCATCAGCTCCTGCCTCATTGTTCTCCTGGTGTTGGCCCAGTGTTTTGTCTTTATGTTGGGTTTCTCTGTGGTAAACTCCAGATCCTCACCAATATCAGGTGAGCACCAGGTACTATCAGGTGAGCACCAGATACTATAAAGTAAGCACAGATACTATTAGTTAAGCCCCATATACTACTAGATGCATATTAGATACTATGTGATGAGCCGCCTAATCCTTTGATATGTACCTCGGTCCTTAGTTTGTGGCTCCTCCCCTTTCTAGGTTTTTATCATCAGCTCCTGCCTCGTTGTTCTCCTGGTGTTGGCCCAGTGTTTTGTCTTTATGTTGGGTTTCTCTGTGGTAAACTCCAGATCCTCACCAATATCAGGTGAGCACCAGGTACTATCAGGTGAGCACCAGATACTATCAGGTGAGCACTAGATACTATAAAGTAAGCACAGATACTATCAGTTAAGCCCCATATACTACTAGATGCATATTAGATACTATGTGATGAGCTGCCTAATCCTTTGATATGCACCAGGTAGAATTAGCTGCGCTCCAGATACTATCAGGTGACCACAAGATCCTGTTTGGTGAACACTAGATTTAAATGGGTCCACTTTAGATACTTTGTGGTAAGCCCCTGATACTTTTGGGTGTTCACTAGGTAGGTTTGGCTGCACTCCAGATAATATCAGGTGACCACTAGATCTATTTGGTGAACATCAGATTTTAATACTATATGGTGAGCTTCTCATATTAAGAGACGCATTCTATTAGGTGTGGACCAGATATCATTTCAGATGTATTGAGCACCAAACATTTTCAGGTGTACACCAGATGCTATGCAGTGAGCACCTGGTACTTTTAGGGGGCACCAGGTTGACAATATTCCATATTATAAATATTATATAATATTATATCATCTGGGGCTCAACTAATAGTATGTGGTGACCACTAGATACTATTAGGGGAGCCCCAGATGCTATTAGTTGAACATCAGATCCACTTGGATTTGCACCAGATATTATGTGGGAAGTTCACGATACTAGCAGGTACTGGTGTCTAGTAGTATCTAGATCATACAGTAGTATCTGGTAAGCACCTAATAGTATCTGGTGCTTACAAATTACCACATATGTACCTAAATAAAAAACATCACACCCCTTTAGGGACTAAGTAGATAAATGGTTCTTGGCATGGTTGTGTAACATACTGTCTAGCCCTGCCCCTGCTTGTCTTGGGTCTTGTTCTCCTGCTACTGTCTGTTCCATGTGTCTTTGTTGTCCTGTCCCATGTGCTGATGTTTATTTAGATTCTAGCTCCTCCTGTTTTCGCCCTCTTTGTTGCGCCCCCACCTCTGTCCTTAGTTTGTGGCTCCTCCCCTTCCTAGGTGTTTATCATCAGCCCCTGCCTATTTATAGGCCTTGTTGTTCTCCTGGTGTTGGCCTTGTCTTGTTGGGTTTCCTGATGGTCCGTTTAGGTTTCCTGGATGTTCTTCCTGGATTCTGTTACTTTCTGTTACATTACTTGCTGATATTTGGTGGTATTGGTTCACATTAAACTGACTTGCACCCCGCCCCTTCGTCACTCTCCTCAATACGGGTTGGGTGGTTCAAGTATTGAGTCTCGAGTCTAGAAAGTCATCCATTATGCGGAGGTTCCTTAAACATTGAGGGCTCTTCACTCATGCACATCTTGTTTCCTAATGTTCTTTTTCTAAACTTTTTTTTTAAAAAAGGACTTTTCCTGGCACCTTTATATTAATAATGTAGGGAGCAAATAGCTATAGAATTAATGCAGTGTGAATTCTCGTCTCTAATTCTTCGAATTTCACTGTCCTCCCCACCCTGAATAGGGCTTGACGTTCCTTACCTATCAGACTGTTCCAGCCTCAGTTTTTCTTTTTCCCTACAGGACTCGTTCTGTAAAGAAGTGGGTCTTCTGCATGATGGTCTTTTAATAACCCATGTGATTTAAAAGGGACTAGAGCACCTGGAAGAACGAGCAGCATCACTCCAAGCACCTCACAGATCTCCTGGGAACGCCTTCAATAATGCATAAGGGCTCATGAATTATTTTACCTCCTTGATTAAAATTGAAAAGCTAAAAGTCAAACACGTATGGCAGAAATATTAGTAATGGCTGTTTTGTACGAAAAAACGGCATGTACCGTTAAGTACCTTTAGTGATCAAAATTTGATGGGGGACATTTTTTTTCCCAGCTCTGCTTCGATCCCGACAATTTAGGTTTTTTTTTCTATGCTCAGGAATTTCACAGAATGAATGTTAAGGTTGGATGTTAACCCAGTATTCATAATACCATCTACATGTATTTATAAAGCATTATAAGGCATACATAGTATATTTACATTTATGACATTTAGCTGACACTCTTATCCAGAGCGACTTACAAGGCTAATCATATTACAGGTAAGCCAGTGCAGTGTTAGGAGTCTTGCCCAAGGACTCTTATTGGTGTAGCACAGCATAGTCACCCAGACAGGGAATCGAACTCCAGTCTCCCACATGGTGTGACAGCTGGGGTGTTCTCTGTTGTGCCACACCAACCTAATGTAGTACCTAATGATACCAGGTATAAGCTTGTACAGTTATGTAGAACTAGTTATACTTACATGCATAGCAGTTCATATAACATAAGTATGCCACTCTATAAGGTCAGGTTTCATAATGCATTATAATATTTGTTCATAGGAACATTATAAGCATGAATATGGTACTAAGTCAGGTGTGGCTTTAAACAAGCTTTGCTTATTCAAGTCCTACCAAGGTAATACAGCAGAGCAATATAGCACATTGCATGTCTGCTATATCAGATAAGCCGTTAAGACCACTTATAATGCTCTATGAAATTTAATGTACTGAAATTAAATTTATTAAACATTTAAATTACCCAGAAATGCTCAGTTCACTTAAAACCTAAATAAACACATAAATTACATGGTAAAGTATAGCATTTGTGTCTACAGTGTTCTTATGAGCAGATCTTAAGGTGTTATGAAGCCTGACATTGTAGAGTTGCATACTCTTGATATTGTTGATATTATAATTGATTATCATTATTGATATTACTGCTATGCATTACTACTATTACTGCTATGCATGTCATTATAACTACTTAAGAGACATTAAACATGGCTATGCCTGCTATTACAAGCTGTTATGAATGCTACATAATGCCTTACAATTGCCGTCATAGTGCATTATGAATACAGGATTCATAGGGAGTGCTATACCCATATGTTCTGTTTACATAATGCTCATCAATGTCTATTCAGCCCATATAGCATGCTTGATGGATTCACTCCCATCTTTAGCTCTACAAATAATACTTTTAAAGTGCCTTCAATCCTGCTGTACCTGCTCCCAGTTGCTGACATACTTTCAGGCTCATTCCTCCTGAACCTGATCAATAGATTCATCCCCATATTAAACCCCACTGTGCGTCTAATGGAACCTCGGCAGTGAAAACACCCAAAGGGGAGAAGAGAAGTGCACACAGTCACCAAGAGAGCCTGTTTTACATTAAAAATCCTTTTGAGCTGAGGTAACTCGGCCCCTGAATAATGCACGGGCACCAGGCTGCGCCGAGCAATATGCATTTTTAATTGCTAAAGTGACTAATATCTAGGTTCTGCTTTGAGGTTTTTTGTTTCATGAAAAATGCATATGTTTCAAGCCACGGCTGAGGATCTCTGCACACCTGAACTGCTTGCTAGATCATCTGGATGAGGGATTTTTTTTCCTAGTGTTTGCAACTTAATAAATGTATTTATTTGAGCCATAGCTAAGAACGTGTTCAGGACACGTGAACAGACGATGTGGGATGTGTCACTAAGGTGCGTTCGTGCTTGAGTGGTAAACAAATGTTTTCCTGCTGATTCGTCATATATCCCGTCTCTGTCTTTGTGAAGCTGTAATCACAATGGCATTTAGCTGACGCTCTTATCCAGAGCAACTTACAAGGTTATTGATTACAGGTAGGCCAACATAGTGTTAGGAGTCTTGCCCAAGGACTCTTATTGGTGTAGCATAGTCACCCAGACTGGGATTCGAACCCCAGTCTCCCACACGTAGAGGTGGCACCCTGAGTAGTTGTGTTACCCATTGAGCTACCCCAACCCCAACCAATGGCTTTGCTTTCATGAGCTTGGATTCAAGGTTGGAAGTAAAACTCTAATTCTAAACCAATAACTTTATGGACTGGGTACAAAAATGCAACTATCTATTTGTGAATGATGTTTAATAACACAATGTTAAGATATTCACTATTTGTAGCTTTTACTTTGGTCCATTTAGCATAAAATGCTAACATAATGTAAAGAAACTGCTGTTTTTTTAAATGGGATGAACAGAATGAACAGAAAAAGAGAAAGTTTTCTCATGGCAGTAACTTTTGCTAGCTCTTGTGTATTGTGTATACATACTGCTGATATTAGCTACACAGCTAGCCCCATCTATTTTGATATGTTCCCAACATCTTCAATTCAAAGTTATAAAAATAAGCAACTGGTTTACAAAGATACCCTAAATAATATTAAAAAGAGTTTCCACCAACAGGCCATATGCGAACGCCAAGCTACAGACTGACATTAGGCCATGGAATGTTCAATTAACAATGCTGCCATTAGAGAGACTAGTTTTACTACATACATCATGGGTTATAGTCCATGTATCATAGTTCCTGCCTTATTAAGCAATAAGCCTGTATTTTTTTATAGCCTAACTGCTGACAAAACCTATAATAGTAAGCTCACTGGACTTAAAAAGAAGGTGGTCCAGAGGAGCTACACATTCAATGAGTTTAGATAAACTGTTGGTGGGGCTACGCATGTGCATTGTGACAGCCTATATAAAGATTACTTTAGAATGAGTTAAACCCCAAAAAATTAAACCCAAAGCCATTTGTGTTTTCACACAGAGGAATTTCCTCTACCGCTTTTAACCCATCCGTGAAGTAAAGTAGCCAAACAGGCACGCTATTGAATACACACACTAGCAGGAAGTAGGTACACTGTCCTGGAGCGGTGGCCAGCCCTTTCTGCAGCGTCTGGGGAGCAGCTGTAGGTTAGGTGCATTGCTCTAGGGCACTTTAGTCTCATCCTGTAGGTTTAGGGAATCAAACCGGTGACCCTCTGGTCAGAAGATTGGCTCCCTAACCTCCAGCCCACAAAGGAGTGACTCACATTTCAGTCATTTCACAGCGTTTACAATCATGCTTCAGTGACTGTAGAATTAGTAGTATTGCCCAAAAGTGGTAGTGTAATGTAGTAGTGTAGTAATGTAGTGTAAATAGCCTCCTATACAAAAAACCAAGAGAAGTAGCAATTCAAGGGGCCCAAGCACTTCTGTGCTATGGACTCCAGATTGGCTGCACTGTCCATAGTTATGCCACTGGTTTACATAAGTGCATGCTATCAATTCTATACTGTCTCTGTATCTGTATATCTGTTTTATATGAGGCATGGAACCACATTTTTCTCAGAGCCTGCACATCAACATAGCACTAAGTTACTACCAAGTCCTTTGCGAAGCCAAAGTAAATGCAACCTTTGTGTGTGCAGCTTCTGGGTCTGAAGCTCTTTAGCATTCATCAGACTTGAACGGGAAAGCATCTTCGCTACTGCCTTCCTGAAAAGGTGAGCAAGGCCTACAGAGCTTACTGAGATGCGGCAGCAGCCTCAATCCCTGGGATAACAGACAAACAGGGAAACATCAGTGTCACAAAGCCGCATTGTGCTTTCTCGCCATCCGACTCATTTAAGCCACCAATGTAAATGCTTGTGATGAATGCGCTTGAAGAACTTGAGCACGATAAAGGCCATTGTGGTGGAGCCAGGCCGCCGCTATCCCTCTTTACAGGAAGAACACAAAGACACCTCTAAGCAGGCGAACCTCGAGTAGGTGAGGGAGCTGGAACACGTTTTTAATCGCTAATATTTGACCGATTAGCAGGCCGACGAAGAAGGCGAGCGGCTTGTTTGAAAGGAGGACGGGATTAGACATTGAAACTCTCGCTGTAGGGGAGATTAGCTCTCCTTCTCTCTCACTCACCTCGTTTGCAGAGAGACAGAGAGAAAGAGAGAGACTGCTGCCCCACTTCTGACACAGCGTACAGGGAGCCAGACCTATTCAACTCAGCGTGTGAACGCTGCACGGGCCGCCAAAGACGGCGCTCTTTTTCTTTTTTTTCTCCCTCTCCGTCTCTCCGAAATAAATAAATAAATGTGGAGGACAATTCTCAGAGTGAGAGTTCTCTCTTTGAAAGAGATGCTTTTTTTCCTTTTCTCTTTTTCTTTTTTTTTCCCTACTTTTTTTTTTTTCTTTTCCAGGGGAACAATGCGGCGGATTCGGAGATGAATTTCAAAGCTGTTACCTTTCATTTCTTATTAAGCAGGCTCCGTTTTCGCATTAGGCGAAATAACTGTTAAAAAACAGTCTCGGGAGATGGAGGCGGGACGACTGCAGCGCTGTGCGCAGTGGGCATTCCTAAAGCAAAAGTTTCACACCAACTTGAAGCTACCCAGACTCGTTTAAAGACCCAAATTCTTCTGCCCTGCCAAGGTGAAAGCACTCTAGCCTCTTACAGCAACCCATCGACTTTGTAAACACTCAAAACTCAGCCATTCATCTTCTAAACACAGTTTAACAAGGCAAAGCTAATGTTGCTAATGATAAATGGAGCTGGAAAGCATTATGCTAATGACATCATGCCAGTTAGTGGTGACTGGGTTTCAGTAAGAAAGTTGAAAGCACACTATCCTCTAGGGTTTATTATCTAGTAACTACTATGCTATTACAATGTAGTTAACATTGTGTCATTTTGAGTATAGGTTGAGTTATGCATATGAGGTTATAAGTTATGGAAAAGTTCAGAGCTAATTGTGGTCATTCTTACCTCAGTTTTGTTTTATTATAGAAATGATTGATATAGTATGTAAACACTATGTTTAAGTCTCAATAAACAGCAGCTACTCCGCAGTCATTTATTGAAACTACAAGCTACAAAAACAATCCATCTATTGCATATATCTACATATTCAGCCTAGGCTTCAGTGCATATCTTGAAACCAAGTTCCACCAATTAAAGTTAAAATGAGTGAGGGGTTTTGGGGTTCTTACTTTTTTAATGAATGTTAACCATGTTAGCTTATATAAGCAAACTCTTTCTTTAAAGCGTATTATTCATTAACTACTATGTTATCACAGTGTAACTAATGCATTATTTATAGAGTTATGAAATTTAGCCTTGTTAGCAAGGTAGAGCAAACAATTCCACTAAACATTTAGTCCCCGGTGTATATATTGAAACTAAGATCAATCCATTTTTGAAGTTTGAAGTTACCAGATGGGTGTTTCTCACTTTGAGACACAACAGTGCTCAGTGGTGATGAACTGTTGTCTTGATGTTTTCATTAGATAATAAAATATTTAATGAAAATTAAATTTATTATTCAATAAAATCATGAAAGTCTGATGTAACTTTGCTGTAGGTTGGAAAACACATCAGTTAATCCCCCAGTCTGTGCATATATTGGAAGTGAGCTACACTCACAATACATTTGGTGGTTGGTGTGGTGCAACGGATAACACCTCTTGTCACTAAGCTATCACACCACGTGGGAGACTGGGGTTTGAATCTCTGTCTGGTTGACTACGCTGTGCTACACCAATAAGAGTCCTTGGGCAAGACTCCTAACACTACACTGGCCTCCCTGTAATATGATTAACCCTGTAAGTCGCTCTGGATAAGAGCGTCAGCTAAATACCATAAATGTCAATGGTGACTAGCATTTGATGGTGACTTTCGGCCAGTGTTAGCCATATTAGCATGTTAGAATCTGGAGCATACAAATAGTCCTTATTATTCAGTAACTACTGTCTTATTACACTGTGTTATTACTACTGTGTTATGTACCTAATGCATAACATATTGTGGTATGGGAATACAAAGTTCTTTTCATGGAGTCTTGTTGCTTTCATTAAATAGTTTGATGTAATGTTGTATGTGAACATGGTTTTAGGTTTCGAAACACAGCACTTAGTCCCCAGTCAGTGGACATACTGAAAATAAGTTCCCTACATTGGACTTGAAGTTAAAAGTAGTGTTTCAGTCAGATTTTAATTGAGCCATATATTTGGTGGTGACTAGCATTCAGCTAATGTTAACCATGTTAGCATATCTGAGCAAACTATTCCTTATTATATAGACTATTTCTTATATAGACTTATTATTCAGTAACAACTGTGTTATTACAATGTACCTAATGCATCACACATGGAGTTTTGAGAATGACACGTTCTATTCATGCATGGCTGTCCTGATGTTTTCATTAAATGAATTCTGATGTAACTTCATATGTATAAGTTAAAAGGAGTGTTTTAGTCTGATTTTAATTGAGCCAGCATACATTTGGTGGTGGTGGTTGGTGTAGCTCAGCGGATAACACCGCTACCCACCAGTTAGCCACCTCCCACCATGTGGGAGACTGGGGTTCAAATCCCGGTGTGGGTGACTACACTGTGCTACACCAATAAGAGTCCTTGGGCAAGACTCCTAACACTACACTGGCCTACCTGTAAACGATTAACCTTGTAAGTCGCTCTGGATAAGAGCGTCAGCTAAATGCCGTAAACGTAAATGTAAATGTAAATGACTAGCTTTCAGCCAGTGTTAGCCATATTAGCATGTTAGAATCTGGAGCATACAAATAGTCCTTATTATTCAGTAACTACTGTCTTATTACTACTGTGTTATGTACCTAATGCATAACATATTGTGTTATAGGAATACCAAGTTTCCTTAAATAAGACGTTCTATTCATGCATGGCTGTCTTGATGTTTTCATTAAATGAAGTCTGATGTAACTTAGTTAAAAGGAGTGTTTTAGTCTGATTTTAATTGAGCCAACATACATTTGGTGGTGACTAGCTTTCAGCCAGTGTTAACCGTGCTAGCATATTTGACCAAAGTATAACTTTAAGGTTTATAATTCAGTAACTACTGTGTTATAGCTATGTAACTAATGCATTAATTATAGAGTTATGAGAAACGCTGAACATTAAATAGAAGTTTGCTGTAACTTTGTATGTGAACACTGTTTTAGTCCCCAGTTGGTGCATACATTGAAACTAAGCTTACCCCATTGAAGCTGAAGTTAAAAGTAGTGGTTGTGCCTGAAATGTTTTTCGAATGAGACACAATCCATTTAGTGGTGAGTATCTTTTTTTTAATCCCTAAAAGCTAAAAGTTCATAACTCACCCTCTGTTGTTCTCTAAAGAAGAAACACTGTTGCGGTACATAGAAGACAAAGCCGAATAAATGTGAGACTCGGCAGTATTAGTTCTCGTCAGTGATAGTATCTTACAAAAGCGTTAATCTATTAGTGGTGGTGAAGTTGTAGGATGGATCTAGGGTACTTTACAGAGCATGCATTATTCACACATGCACACATATCTGAAATGCCTTTTTTCCCCCCACATACGCTTTGCTCACACTTGATATTGCAAAGCAGTCTCCTGATACTGCCTTCTATTCCTAAGCGATCAGCCAGAGGAGCGAGGGAGAGCTGCTACCTAACCTGCACCTCCATTCATCAATTATGAACAAGAGGGACTTCTGAAGGAATAAAAAAGTTGAATGCTGGAAGTGGAAAATAAGTCATTAATCAATTATGTAGCCGAGCAGTCCACACACACTCTCTCTCTCTTTCTCTCTGTACTCAACTTTCTTGTTCTCCCTCTACAGCCTATTCTATGTGGGTGGGAGATTTTACTGTATCTACTTCAACCTGGGAAACTGTACCGCCAAAATTAATATAAACCCTCAGGATCAACTCCACTGCTAAAAATAGATTAGGCCTGGGTCATACTGGCCTTATGCCATACCCATTATTTATGTGATAATAAGAGCAATGGAAACTCTTTACAGAGCTCGTATCATTTTCATTTTAATAAAAGTTTCATATTGTATGTTCCTATATTGATAGAGTTCCAAAACATGCTGTTCAACTCTGGGTTCATTTCCTGTACAACGAACTTCCATTCCTGAAACTTTACCATGCTCATACCACAGTAGTTTAAGCCATGTTGGTTCGAACCACAAAAGTTCAAACTACCATGTTTCCAAAAGTGTTGGGTCTGACTTACATAATGGGGAACATGCAAAATCTCACTCTCACCTTGTAATATAAGGTCAAAATATGAGAATCAATATACATAATTAATAAATGTAAAAGGTGACTAGCATTTGATGGTGACTTTCGGCCAGTGTTAGCCATATTAGCATGTTAGAATCTGGAGCATACAAATAGTCCTTATTATTCAGTAACTACTGTGTTATTACACTGTGTTATTACTACTGTGTTATGTACCTAGTGCATAACATATTGTGTTATGGGAATACAAGGTTCTTTTCATGAACTTCCATTCCTGTAACTTAACCATGCTTGTACCACAGTAGTTTAAGCCATGTTGGTTCGAACCACAAAAGTTCAAACTACCATGTTTCCAAAAGTGTTGGGTTTGACTTACATAATGGGGAACATGCAAAATCTCACTCTCACCTTGTAATATAAGGTCAAAATATGAGAATCAATATACATAATTAACTATGTATGTATTATTTATTCACATATTTAATCATATTGTAAACATATAACCTTTCGCCATCACTACCAGTCATTATAAGGCAAGCAACAATTAAATGCAACTCATTTATTAAAGCACTGTAAAGTTTTCACAGTGTCTGTTATTATATGTTTGTAATAAGGACTAACCTGATAACATCTTTTTCCGTAGGCCTAGGCTAACATTACACGGCTGACACACACAAAAGCAATTTGATAAATGCAGCCATAGTCTTCAACACACAACTATAGGATATACTTTAAAAACCACGTTTTGATGCAGTGGATGGTTTAAATATTTGTACTAGAAGATTATGTTAGCTTACTGACATTTATCACTTTGTACAATGTCCTGCACCATCAATGATGTCATCGCTAGGGACTAAGCTTCCAGACACAGGTCTACAGCTGTAGTTCCAACTACACAACTTAACCACAGTGTTTGCTAACGTTGGGTGTACCCATGGTTTAAGGAATCACCTGTGCTGCTTCAATGATGTGCTATACAAGGCAGCCAACAGAAAGAGTGATCATTTACATATACAGGGACCACCCACCATTTATTTCTTTCTAAAGCAATGTTATGCAGTTTTGCTCTTGGGTTCCCCCTACAGCTCCTCAGTTGTAATTGACTTTTACAACACTGTTGTAACTACAGATTGTGCTTTGAGCCACCCTCATGGACAGCTGTATAGGTACACTGGATGATGAGCTGAGGGATACAGAATGCAACTCGACTTCATGTGCATGTGCATCACGCAGACATATGGATGCCACAGGTTACACAGCGGCACTGTACATTAAGCACTAACATGAAGTAATGCAGTAATAGCAGTTAAGTAATGTTAAATAAACATGTCATAATGTACACATGCTTACTTAACATGTACATTGGTTACAATGCATGTTTAACTAATGAAACTTGTAACAACTATATAGAATCATATTCTATTCTTTTATCAGAAGAGAAAGAACCATGTGGACTTACAAACCAGAGTAATCTCAGAGCTTTTTATTACAGAAGGTTCAAATGTCCAAGGTTTATATGGTGTTAGACTGATCAAGATTGACCAGACCTCTCTTTCTTTGCATCCAGCCTTCATATAATCATTTCATAAATATTGAAAGGGATGTAACATTACAACTGGACTGGATTTCAAAAAAGTTGGGACACTAAACAAATTGTGAATAAAAACTGAATGCAATGATGTGGAGGTGCCAACATCTAATATTTCATTCAGAATAGAACACAAATCACAGATCAAAAGTTTAAACTGAGAGAATGTATCATTTTAAGGGAAAAATATGTTGTTTAAAAATCAACAAATCCCAAAAAAGTTGGGACAAGTAGCAATAAGTGAATGGAAAAAGGAAATTGAGCATATAACGAACAGCTGGAGGACCAGTTAACACTAATTAAGTCAATTGACAACATGATTGGGTATAAAAAGAGCTTCTCAGAGTGTCGGTGTCTCTCTGAAGCCAAGATGGTAAGAGGATCACCAATTCCACCATTGTTGCAGCAATACCAGAATGGTGTTACCCAGGGTAAAATAGAAATGGTTAAAATGCTTAACTAGTCTTAGGTTAACATGCATCGGTTGTGACATCCTTACTTAACATTTCTTAACCATTGTTACTGTATTACTTCATGTTAATGAATGCACCACATGTTAGTTTATCATTACTTAATGTTGCCTCATCAATGGCCAAGAACCATTTTTGCATCATTATATGTATTTTAGCTTTTGCCAATTAGTAAAAACCAGTCCGTGATGTATTTCTGCCCGGACTCTTCCCCAGGTTCTGCCATGATGTCTATAAAGGGAATACTGTGCTAACTTCTTCTTATAGCTGGCTATAGAACCATGACTGTTGGCGTGTGACTTATTGGTGGCATAAAGTGTTAAGCAGATCTTAACACTGAAAGGTCTCGTACACTATCCTACTAAGTTACATAATGCTATACCACATTCCGGGCCACAATGTAAGGGATGCTGCTATCCTTATTTATAGACAGTTTGTTGTCAAATTGTGATAATTTAAAAATTCAAAGCCAAAAATAAAAACAGAATAGAGTTGTTAGTTTGAAGCAGCAGTTAAGCTATCAGGACTCATGCTATCAATCATGCAAGACTACTAAAAGTGTTCCAAGGGTTTCAGCTACACAGTGAAATGTATGGAATACATTATACTTCCTCTGGAGTAATTGCACCATCTCGCTTTCTGTACACCCACAGCATCCCACTGTAGTGTACTCATGCTAAACTCAGCTCAGGCCTGGGTCATATTGGAGTTATATCATAGCCGTTATATGACTTTCTGTATGAAAAATAAAAAAATCCCTTTAAGTCTTTTAAATAATGTCTTTATTAGAGCGAAATCTCTTTCAATGTATGCCAATTAATTGATGCGAGGGGGAAAAAAAATACATATACTTTTGAAGGCGAGGCACGGTAATGCGAAGTATGAACGCCGTGGGCTTTTTTATCGCCTTCGCCGAAACTTAATGAGAGAGCGAAAAAGTGTTTATGGCGGTCCTTGAACTTGGATCAGTGTTGTGTGATTTTCATCAAAGGTGACAAGAACTTAAGCGGGTCCAGATGAGTTTTACTGAGAGAGCACCAGCCCTGATCCTCGTTAATGAAGCGGCGGACGTGCCAGCAAATGTGGAGAGCATCCTTCTCTCTCCCACTCTCTCTCTCTCTCTCTCTAGTTCTGCTGCCGTCGCCACGGATTCATCACACATGCATACACACTGTACAGTGTGGTGGCCTGCTCAGCACATGGCATGCACACCTTTGTGTCTTTTGTGTCAAAACTTTGGGGACGCCTAGTTTTTCCAATTAGGTTAACCTAAGCTGCAGCCAGAAGGAAGTTAGAACTGCTATTGGGAAGGAAGCTAAAGGTTACCAGGAACAATAAATGATGCTAAATTGAGACTGATATGGGCAATATTTATTGAGCTACACATACAGAAGTCTGTCTCCCAGTATGGCATCGGGCCACCGCTAATGCAGCATGCCAGACATCTCGGCATTGAGCTGTAGAGGTTCTTAATGTCGTCTTGTGATAACCCATCTCATGCAGCTTGAATGTTCTCAGACAGTTAGAATTTGATTTAGATTTTGCAATACTGGTGGACAGAGGTGGAGTGACCCCAGGCCTTCTGGACGTGTCACATGTGATAACAAACCATTCATCTTGGCACTGACCACGGTGTCTCCACACATGGATTTATTGGTTGTCTACACCAAAACAAAACCAGGACTGGTCACTGAAGATGGCTCGCTGCCATTGTGATTCACTCTTTGGTGATGTTGAGGTGGTTTTAAGGACAGTCGTCGTAACAGTCTGTGTGCATGTAGCCCTGCATCGTGCAGCCATCTGCCAATGGTGCTGGCACTAACAGGATGACTCATGCAGGACATCACTGCTTACTGAATGTCTGCAATTATGGCTGTTAGGTCAGTCAGGTAAAGAGATAAGGCCTGTCCTTGCTTACATCACATGCACAGCACAGCATGAAACTGGTATCATACACATGTCTCACAATGCCAAACCTACCCACCAAGTTTCATTCCTTTCATTCAAGAGCTGATTCCTTTTGGATGCAACTACATGTCCAACTATACTTTAGGTAAGAACGCACAATCCAACAGAATCCCAACAATTCACAATCCTAACAACTCAATGGGCCATGTTTCACACAGCAACTGTTCTAGCTTGGGAACGATGTGAAAGGCCACACACTCCATCCCCTCATTGTGATGTCAACACTCAAACATTTCAGATGTTTAAACTTCCTTTGAGCCAAAAGTTCTTTTAACAATTGCTTGGAGAGGAACTTGTAAAGCCTAAAAACCTAAACCCTGCTCTTTACACCGAGCCAGTCGATTTGATGAACTTGAAGCTGTAAACAAACTCATTCAGACTGTTTGGTGTGAAACGCGTCATTCTAGACAAACTTGACAGCTTCACGTTTCTTTACAGTGTGAGGTCACAATGTCAACAACACAATTACAGCCTTTTTGTCTACCATCCAAAACCAGCAGTGAATGTACGTGTGCCTGCTGAGTGTTTATATGGGGTCTTGATGATGGTAAAATAATGGTAAATGTAAAAAAATATATACGTCATATGTGTTTATTATGCGTTTCTATGCAAAACTTCAGCACAAAACTACACTGCAAAACGTGTTTAGTTGGTCCAACCTAATAAAATGATATGTACAAGCAAATTAATCAGGGTCATTCTACCTATGAAAAAAAAACTTCTTTGGATCAAAGTCATTTTTGGAGTTGAGTTGAACCAATTCAATACTGTAACTTTAAATAAGGTTAGGGTTAGAAAATGAAAAAGAGTTTTATTAGTCCAATGTAAAACTTTATCTTCTGACACAAATAAACTAGATTTACTCAACCTAAATAAACAAATGTTTTGAATTTTTTTTGAATGAATTATTCTGCCAATTGTTTTATTTTTTGAGTTGAGTAAAACTTGTTTAACTGCTAGCAACAACATGATTTTTTTTTAGGTTAGCACATTTTTACAGGTAAGTAAGCTTTTTTAACCATCATAAAAAAGTGTTTCATTGGTCCAACCTAAAAAATTGCTTTGATTACTTTGATACTTTAAAAAACAAGTATTTTTTAAATTGAATAAAATTTGTTCAGTTACTTGTAACAACATAAAGTATTTTCTTTAGGTTAGCATGTTTTTTACAGTATGTAGTAGGTTCCAGTGAGTGATGTTTCGAAGTATTAAAAGCACAATTTATGTAAAGAATGTAAAAGAATAGCCATTTTTTTATCTTTATGTAAATAAATGGTCTTTGTATCATGTTGTAGAGATATGTACTGAAGTTAAAATGCTAACTAAAACAAAAACCAAAAAAGCAAAACAAGAATTGACACTGGCGTCGCTTTCCACTGCTGGAGATACTCTTGGCAAGAAGAATCTAGAAGCTGGGCCTTCAATTCAGACCTCAGCACTTGAGAATTAAACTCACCTCAATGATAATTTCTAATTAATGCCAGACTCCACTGAATCCATGCTAATTTCAGCTAGTGTTTGTACGGCAATTAAAACTTTTGGCCAAGTCTAGCCTGTAAAACCCATCTTTTATTTGGAATTCGAACCGACATTGCCATATATTTGACCTTGTAGACTATTTCATTGAAAAGCTGTTGTACAGAGCTGCTGCTGTTTTCCATTTCTAACAACTGTTGACTAGAGCCTGGCTAGGCTGCTGCTTACATTGGCAGGCAATGACATATGTACAACTTCCAGAGGACCTAGAGTCATGTTTATCCTTTCAAAATTAGTTCCACCCACTGGAACACAAAATGTGGTTCCACTGTTACTTCCCAATTACGTTGATGGTTAATCTGAATCCGTACTTTAGAGTTCAGTTCCCAACCCTGTGGGAGAGTGTGCTTGACTATTTGTGAACATTTGGACATTTCCAAACTCTGTGTTTCTAATGAGTCACCTTGCATGATTAAGCTTGGTGGTAACTTCAGGTTCCTGCAGATGGCGCTGCATGAGGATGATGGGGCTATAAATACCTGCGTGGTGTGATTGACGGGGTACATAGATTTTGAAGTGGTGGTACAGTATGCATGGAAATGGCTCCAAAGCAGATGTTAATGATTGGCTAAAAGGAGTTACTGTATTTGGGCATAGTGTGAAAGAAGTGGCTGAATTTGCAGGTGTGTTGAAGGGTACAGTAAGACAGGTCTACTAGCTGAGGCTAAAATCCCAGTCTACAGGAAATTCTGGTCGGAATTTTGCCAGTGAAGGCATCCACCAAATCTGGCACAATTGCACAATTCTTTGATGTAAGAGTGTCTAAACACTGATGTGGCCTACATCCAGAAACTTGTCCAGTCCATGCCAAATCGATTTGCAGTTGTTTCCATGGTTGTCGAGATAATACAGGCTATTAGGCGTGTTTCAGTCAGTTACGTTGATGGTTAATATGACACTGTAGGTCTTAAGAGTTCTTCTTGAGACAGCTCAAGAAATTCAACCTGCCACAGACCCTGATGATCCAGTTCTACACAGCGATCATCGAGTCCATTCTCACAGCCTCCATAACTATCTGGTTTGGTTCCTCCACCTCACAAGAAAGAACCAAACTCCAGCGCATCATCAAGACAGCAGAGAGGATCATTGGATGTAACCTGCCATCAGCAGATCTACACCAGCAGGGTGAGGAAGCATGCTGGCAAAATTACATCTGACCCCTCACATCCTGGACACCTCCTCTTCCAGACACTCCCCTCTGGTAGAAGACTGCGGTCCATCAAAACCAGCACAACTCGTCATGCTAACAGCTTTTTCCCCAGAGCTGTAGCGCTCCTCAACCACAGTGGACACCTCCCACTGTAAACCTTAAAACATACAACTGAACTGTACCAAACCGGACTGAACAGCTGTTTGCACTCTGCCTATTTGCACTATGACTATTTGCACACCTGTACAGATGTTCTCTTTCTGTAAATATTCAGGTCATCTGTAACTTTCTATATATAATATTTTTCAACTAAATCTGTTTCACATCTCTCAGCTTCTTCAGCTTTTTATTACCTTTAGTACTTTTTACTTTTTTAAGTAAAAACTTTTTTCTTATCCCCTACTCTATTTATTGTTTTGTGTAATTTTCCTTTAGTTTAATGCTTAAATAATCTGTGTTCTGTGTTTTTGTTACTTGTTTTTGTTGCTTGTCATACGTGTTGCTCTCACCAAGACTAATTCCGTGTATGTGTAACATACTTGGTGAAATAAAGAGATTCTGATTCTGAAGAGTTGAGTTTCTAGTGTCTTAATCAATGGGAGAGCTAGCTTGACTGCCCATCCAACCAAAACTTACCAATGAGGTAAGAGTATTAGTACGTTTAAGTATTGTATGTATGTAAGTGTAAGAATCAATAAGACTAAGAAAGAAAGAAAGAAAGAAAGAAAGAAAAGCAGAGAAAACACCACTTTCAGATGGTTCTCTCACCGCACAGATCTCTCTCTCTCTCTCCATAACATTGTTAACGAAGTGGACTCTGCTGAATACTTTTCGTCCACTTTTGTGACTGCAGCTAATTAAAAGCAGGTTTTGGCATGAGGGGGTGAAGAACGTCTAAATCGTTTTTTATTGCTTCATATTTTTTTCCCCCTCTTGAATCAGACATCAGAATTAAAACAGTGAACCATGAATAAACAGAAACACATCAGATGCCCACAGTGGAATTTCTTTGTGTAATTGTTGTCTTGTTCAGTCGCACTGTGTTTAATCACCATTGCTTTACATCCAAATAGAAGGTTTATAGAAAGACATTTCACTGAACTCTTGACCTAAAAGAGGCCTCAACAGGCTGTGAAAGTGTCAAAGTCAGTCGCTAACCCAGCAAGTCGTAACTTTTAATAGTTCGTGATGGGCTTGGTTGAGGGAAAAAAAAATTATTTATGAAGACGTAAAATTAAGCCGGTCATTTTATTCATACCATTCCACTCCATGTTTTTCTTTCCTCGCTGCTCTGGGGTCAAAACTTTGGGCTCTAACTGTTTCTCAAAGTTGTACAATTAGCAGATTTTTTTTGCTCCCAGCGTGTTTCACAATTGCATGGCCAGTAACCAACATGTCATACTTACTGACATCTAGTATAACCAAAAATCCTTTGACAGAGTCGTCCATTGGTTTGTAGTAGAGGCCAACTGATATACTGAGTTTAATATTGTTGGTTGATTTTGAAGACCCACAATCAGTATGAGTATTTGCTGATAATGCTTCACCTTTAATGGTGATTTCGTCAGAGAGATTCACACTTTCCAAGTCTCAGGGAACACAGAGTTGAACATTAACAATGCTTGTATGATGCTAAACTATATATATATATATATTCATATAAATGAGTATATTCTAAAACATGATTGGACCTATCAGCTATCTGAGAACTGTATGGGTGTGGCTGATGAAGCCTGATTGACAGCTGTCTGTCCAACACTCCTAACCTCTTGTTGCACCCCCATACAGAGCTTAGCCACTCTTGCATTAAATACTTGTGCAGTTGGGTCAGATTTGGTAGATGCCTTCCCTGGCACAATTCCAAGGGGAATTCCCTGTAGGGTGGGATTTTATCCACTGCTGGTAGATCCGTATGACCATACGCTTCCATACACCTGCAGATACAGCTCCTTCTTTCACACTATGGTCTTTGGCCACACGCAGTCACTCCTTTTAGCCAATCATTAACATCTGCTCAGGAACCATTTTCCACACATGGAATGAGACATTCCCTGCACTGTACCACCTCTTCTCCATCTATGAATAACAATATATATATATATATATATATATATATATAATATATATATATATATATATATATATATATATATATGTGTGTGTGTGTGTGTGTGTGTGTGTGTGTGATGGGGTTATGAATACCTGTGGTGTGTGAGTATATATATATCTATATACATATATATATATATATATATATATATATATATATATATATATATATATATATATATATATATATATATATATATAGTGTATATATATATATACATATTCAAAACTATATTTAACTGCTATAAATAAATATATATACTATGAATTACTCTGTGCTCACTACTATAAAACTAAAGCTTACTCAAAACCTGCTGTAAATTACTCAGAAACTACTATAAATCAATAAATGTATAGATATGGTAAAGACAGCAGCAGAGAGGGTGAGAGAATGAGTACTAACCAACACATACTACACAACACATAGTACTGTTACTCAGAGAAATCAAAGCCTCGTGTTTAGAAGAGTTGGTGTCTGTAGCATCTGAAGCGTTTGTCAATACAGTAGATCTTTCAGGCAGTTGAAATCGAGGTTAGCACCAAGTAGCAGTAAAGGTGCGAGTGTGTGTGAGACAGAAAGAGAGCAAGTGAACGCGTGTGTGTGTGTCCTCAGCTTCTTTCATGTTGGCAGGTAATGAGTTTGAGGACAGTGAGAAGATTCTCGCTGAATCTTTTATACTGCTGCCATTAAAACACTCCAGCTTTCAGACATCTCTCT
>JAMWET010000152.1:0-181345 GCA_024036415.1 Prochilodus magdalenae | reverse complement strand
TTTTAGATTTAGATCATTAATAAACTTATTAAAATGTAGATTTAGGTCAGTCTGTGTACGACGGGTCAGTTTCATTTAACACCCAGTATTAAGAAAAGCGGGAAACGGGTCAGAACCTGTTTCTGGTTCTGTTACTCAGTGGAAACATAAAGAATCAGCTTCTTACAGTTTCACAAACTGATCATACAACCAAATAACAAACCCCCAACGATGAAATAAGAGGTGGTATTTCACTGGTTCAGACTTTCCTTTCACAGTACCTGGAAATACACCTGCAGGGCGTGCGGTCACAGGAGCACAGAGTACAGGCCTGTTCCTCTGGTGTACCTGTACGCTGTAGGAGGGTGTTACAGGTGTTGGGGTCTCTGACATGAACAGCTCTGTAGAACAATGAGACCATATTGGGGAGGAGACACAGTACTGGACTCCCACCAGTTACCGGGGGGCTTCATACTCCACAGATCAGCTTCTGATGGGCTGCTCAGGTTCAGAAGGTCACAGTAAGTAAACAGAGCAGCAGTGAAGATCCTGGTCTGTGTTCATAGAGTCCTTATAACACTGTTATACCTGCAGCACTCTGACTCCTCAGCAGGTTCAGACTCACCTGCACACGCGCCACACAGCCGTATCAGATAGTAAGAGGATAGAGGACCACCGCAGCCTTCCACCTGCTCATCTTCCACCTGCAGCCCACCTGACTCACCTCTCCTTCTTTAGTTTCCTTTATTAATCAGTTTAATTAATCATTAATCATTAATATCATTAATACAGTAACCAGCCTGTGTTCCTCCCATAGACTCCCATTCATCTTCACCTCCATTCAAACCTACTGTCTCCTGTAACCTACACACACCAAACTACATCTACTCAGGATAGACCCCCAACTCTAATTCACACTCATACTGACCCACACTCCTCTATGTGTCGTTTATTCATCCCTCGTTCCTCCCATAGACTCCCATTCATCTTCACCTCCATTCAAACCTACTGTCTCCTGTAACCTACAGACTCCAAACTACATCTACCCACTCAGGACAGACCCCCAACTCTAATCCACACACATACTGACCCTCACTCCTCTATATGTCATTTATTCATCCCTTGTTCCTCCCATAGACTCCCATTCATCTTCACCTCCATTCAAACCTACTGTCTTCTGTAACCTACAGACTCCAAACTACATCTACCCACTCAGGACAGACCCCCCAACTCTAATCCACACTCATACTGACCCACACTCCTCTATGTGTTGTTTATTCATGCCTCGTTCTTCCCATGGACTCCCAATCATTTTAGCATCACCTAGCACTTAACACTTAGCAACCCAATAACCAATCAGTAAACAACCCTCACACTATAGGAACTGCCTAGCAGCACCTTAGCAACCACCTCAGATACAACAGCGACTGCCTAGAGGATATCATAGCAACACCATAGCAACCCCCCAGGATACTATAGCAACTGCCTAACAACACCATAGCAACCACCTGGGATACCATTGTAACTGCCTAGCAACACCACAGCAAACATATGGGATACCATAGCAACAGCCTAGTAACACTTTACCAACCACCTTGGGTGTCATAGCAATCACCTTTTAACACCAAAGTTTTACTACCTAGCAACACTATAGCAACCACCTAGGATATGATGGCAACCTTTTAGTAAGCACCTTGAATGCCAACGCAACCACATAGTAACACCATAGCAACAACACGGTATATCGTAGCAACCACTTGGCAATCACCAACAACCAGTTTAACATACACCAAGACAAGCAACACTTTAGACCATATAACAAAACCCCCTATAACACAGGAACATCTAGCAACACCTTATCAACCACCTGGCAACACCTTATCAACCACCTGGCAACACCTTATCAACCACCTGGCTACACCTTATCAACCACCTGGCAACACCTTATCAACCACCTGGCAACACCTTATCAACCACCTGGCTACACCTTAGCAACCACCTGGCTACACCTTAGCAGCCACCCTGTATCGTTTTTCCCATTTCATCTTTTCTATCTTTTTAAGTGTCCCAGGAAGTAAGTGACCTGCACTTCTCTAAATGTTATTTCATCCCTCGTTCCTCCAAAGCTCTCAATTCATTTTCAGCAACATCTGGAATACCCTAACAACCCCTCAATAAACCCCACACACACTAAGGCATCCATAGATTTATAAACAGTCAGAATTCAAAAATCACAGGTAAAAATAAAGTAGATTTTAATACAGTGCCCTCCATAATTATTGGCACCCGTGGTTAAGATGTGATCTTTAGCCTCTCATAAATTGAGTTTTTTTCAAAATAATATAGGACCACGATGGAAAAAAAGAGAAAAATCCAACCTTTAATTCAAGTGCATTTAGTCTGTGGGGAAAATCCACATTAAGAAATAATTATTTTACATGAAATCATCTGTGCCATAATTATTGGCACCCCTGGTGTTAATACTTTGTACAACCCCCTTGTGTCAACAAAACAGCACCTAATCTTCTGCTATAATGTTTCACAAGATGGGAGAATACAGAAAGAGGGATCTTTGACCATTCCTCTTTGCACATTCTCTCTACATCATCCAGCGACCTGGGTCCTCTCCTCTGCACTCTGCAGTATATATACACCACCCTCCACAATTATTGGCACCCCTGGTTAAGATGTGCTCTTAGGCTTCTAATAAATTATTTTTTTAATAATACAACAAAAAAGAGGTGTAAAAAAGAGAAAAATCCAACCTTTAATTCAAGTGCATTTAGTCTGTAGGGAAAATCCACATTAAGAAATAATTATTTTACATGAAATCATCTGTGCCATAATTATTGGCACCCCTGGTGTTAATACTTTGTACAACCCCTTTGTGTCAACAAGACAGAACTTAATCTTCTCCTACATCATTTCACAAGATGGCAGAATTTGTCTAACATCGTCGGTGTAATGTTAGCTAGGGTTTTTAATTGAACGTTAGCTAGCTAACTGCACCCAGGGTTGGCTAGGGAAGTGTTCAGGTGTCATTTCTGTGGGAAGTCTGTTAAGACACTGAGGGCTTCTGTGTGCTTCAGTGCAAATTTAATTGAAATGATCCCCGTTCTTTATTGAAGTGTTGTGGAGCCGGCTGTAAGACGTTGTGTAGATATGGAGCGTTTAGGGCTGATCTTTACCGGAGGCACAGTGTATCTGTTAATGCTCCTGTCGGGGCGGCTGGTACCGATTTGAAATGCGGGTTGGTGCTGTGTGAACGCCAGTGTAGAGATACTGAAGCTCTAATAGCGCACGTGAAGGAGCGTGTTGTTGAAGGTCCTGCCGCTAGTTGCCCAGTGAGAGGATGCGCTAAGGTTTTCAAGGTGAGAGCAGCGTTAGTGCATTACACAGAGAATCTGCTTCTCAGTCATGTGTTCAGTTTCTTCTACCTGCTTCGAGCATACAGAACATCGCTGAGGAGGTGCAGATCAGACATGAGTTCAGTCAGACATATACTTTGAGTAAACTTACTTCACTGCTAAAATATGACATCATTATCAGATGAGGACATCACCAAAGTCTGTAAGTCTGTCCGGGGAACTGATCTGCTCCATACATGTTATGCAGGGCCAACGAGGACAGCATTCTCAAGAGTGTTCAACCGTGTGGAGCCTAAGGAGATATCTTTAGGAAGAGACGAGGACAGCACAGATCGGTTTCTCTAGTATCTGCCTGTGAGGGAGACTTGTTAGAATCTGATCTGTGGACGAGCTGTATGTCAGGGGAGCACTCAGCTAAGTCTTCTTCAGATGTTCTAGGTGACACCAGTGATGGTCAGGTATTAAGATCCAATGATTTAATGATCAGCATCCATCGTATTTGAAGCTAGTACTGTACCAGGATGCCTCTGAAGTCGTTAACCCTTCAGGCTCTGCTGCTTATGGACCTGTTGCTAATTTGCCACTTCATGTGCGCTCTGACTCAGACCACGTGTCTCTTGTTTTACTGTGTAGAGAGAAAGATTTCAGAGGATAAGGCCATGCTAAGGTGCTCACTGAATTAACAGCAGACCTGAAGGAATTGGAGGAGAAAGGATTGTACAGATGAAGCAGCAGTCAGGAACCATATATCACATTGCTGGAGATAACCTGGGCTCGCACTGCATTGGTGCCTTCTCTGAAAATTTCAGTTGCTCAGAACATTTCTGTAGGTGCTGCCTGATAACACCATCTGAATTCCAGGGTGATGACCCAAACCTGTGTGGACCGGAGCGCACCATGGAGAGCTACACCTCTGCTGTTGATCACCTCCAGACTGAAGAAAGACCTGATGTGGAAGGCATTCAATTCAAGTCAGTATCAGTTTTTTTTTTATTCTTTGATGTGTGTCGGCCAGGTTACCCACCTTGTCTAGGACATGACGTCTTTGAGGGTGTTTTGTCTGATGACGTTGCGCTGTATCTGAAGTACTTCATTTAAAAAGGCAGTGTTCACTTCCTCCACTTTGGATCGGCACATTAACCCGTTCAAATACGGCCTCTGATGCTTCTTCAAAGCCATGTGAGGTCAGGCCTCAAGCAGCTAAGCTCTCAGGACAGGCCGTACAGAACTGGAATTTCCTAAGGCTGCTGCCTCTCATAATTGGTGACGAGTGAAAGATCCAGCAGGTGATGTGTGGCAGTTGACTCTGCAGCTGAAAGACATTGTGGACATGATATGTGCTCAGACAGTTTGGCTTCACTGAGACTCAACACAAAGGTCAGGTCACAGTAAAACTCTGTACACCAGATACAGGAAAAGGACATTATTCACATTCATTACCCAGTTTTGGTGAGCGCAGTCCCCATGAGCACTGATTCTGGAGCTGTCACCTTCACCAGGCTGTGACAATGTGAGACCTCACCTGACTGATTTCTATCCATCGCCATCTCACATGAAGGAAATCCAAACTCAGTCAACTTCTCCAGCTCCCTCATCGCGCTCCTCACTCTCTCCCTCTCCCAGCCTCCCGATTACTGCTGCAGACTGGGCTGACAGCTTCCAGATCCCATGGGTGAGGTGGCCTGAAGCCTTGATGCAGTGTTTGGGGAGGGGGAAAGGCTTCAAGGGATGGGTTCATCAGCTGAACTCGTATACGGTACTAGCTGTGAGGAACAGTCTACACTAGGCTTGGGCGATAATGTAAATTCAGATAAACGATTATTGTCTCCAGTATTATCGCGATTAACGATATTATCGTGTTAAAAATTAGGAACGTTACGAAGTACACCACGTGAGCCTTTGTTTGGTCACATGATCATTTTTTTGCAGCCTATGTACATGATCTGCTGCATCTGTGGCAACAGCAAAGAAGAATTATATTAGTGAGGCTTTAATTCTAGAGAAAAAACAAGCAACGGTAAAGAAGAAAAAAAATATTATTATTATTATTTTTATTGTTAAAAGTTTTTATTACAACTGTTTCTGATTCATGTATATTACCCCAGTAGTAACAGTGATATAAAAAAATACAAAAATATAATCATTTGTTTTCATCTAACTGTCAGCCGTTAGCCGTGAGCATTTACGCACTCAGGACTACAGGAAAATAAATTCAGTGAGCCTCGAGCAAAGTACTCGTGCAAATATTTTATTTTGATTTGTGGCTAAAAAATGATGAACTTCAACTTACAAACTTGGAAAACCTGGACAGCATCTTTAAGAACTTTAAACAAACGAAATAAAAGAAAAATAAATGAACCAGCTCTGTTTAAAGCATAGAGGTGTTATTTATTAATTACATTTTAACAATAAGCAATAAAACAACAACCCAAATATGAACAAACCCAACATTTATAGGACTGCTTTTTACAGCGGGCTGTTAACCCGGAATACGCCGCAGATTATTGCCGAACCTGTAGCTTAGTTCGGCAGCAGAATGAACTCTACCCCCCTGCCCTGTGCCAACGCACTTACACAAGTAATCCGAGCGTGTTAACCTGGTCAGGTTTAAGATCAGCGCGTGATGGGCTAACCTCTCCAGCGGTGATGAAAACGCGCTCGGGTGGGGGCCTGTTGCGCACACACACAAGTCTTGCCATTATGGGCGGGCGCTGATCGTTCGTACGCCACCATGGTAACGGATCGTGATCTCCATCGATGGGTGGTTCCTGTTCATGTGCGGTCAGTCCAGCAGCTCGCTCTTCAGTAAAAGAGACTCGTGGTCTCTTTTTTTTTCTTTGGTGGATTACTAATGTCTGATGAAGACCTGAACAGTAAGTTCAAACGGCGGTTCAGTTTGTCATGTTAGTCTGAGGCTGCTCTCTCAGTTAGCTTAAACCTTTTAACGGGAAGACTGACCTTCAGCATATCATTCTGAAAATGGCGAACCGTAATTTAGTTCAGGATTTTACAGGACATACAGGGACTTCAGTTTCACCTTCACTGGGCGTGTTAGGTGGAAGATCCTGAATACATGTTGGGTAGTGGCGTTTGGGAGAAGGGAAAACTGCAGGTGCTTTTGTTTCTAGCCTGTAGGCGGTTCGGTTTCCTGGCTGTAGGTGCTGCTTTACTTCAGTTATGGACCAGACCCTTGACTCCACTAAGTTTCAGACAGAACCTAAATAACACAGTGTAGGGCGTTCAGCTCCATCATCATTAAATTTAGTGAAGGGAGCCCACACTTCTGAACGTCTTACCCTTACTGACCAGTCTGGAACAGGTAGCAGCTCAATACCAGTCCTCCATACCTGTTCCTAGTGTTCACCTTAATAAGAAAGAAAGAAAGAACAAAAGGAGGTAGATACGGAGGAAAAGGAAAGACAAGGTGAGTAGCGGAGGTTGGGCTGTGAAGAGACTCAAAAGTGAAATGGCGTCTATCTATCTATCTATCTATCTATCTATCTATCTATCTATCTATCTATCTATCTATCTATCTTGCAGCATCTTATCTCAAGTTAGGAAATCTTAACAGTCAATGTTGACAGTCAAACTACTGTGCCTGTTACCTAGCAACCGACCATGATGTGAAAAGGTAATATTGTAATATTTGTAATATTTAATCATCATCATTAACACACGAAGGTGGTCAGAGGGGACGTGGAGGTCGAGTCTGCAGCGTCTGAGATTTTAATAAAACCATCTCCCAGTGAGAGCCGCGGGTTACAGCATGAATAGACGTAGCCTCGTTCTGCTGGTGGTGAACTGTGCTGCCTGACGTAGCTTCCTAAACACGATAGGCACAGATGCTGAAACAGAAGCTGGACACTGTTGGGGTTTGTCCTAATTCAGTCCTAACGGAAGTTGTCATGGAGACTAAAAAATTTTAAGAGGTGAGAGGTTTCTGTAATATGGTTCCTGGTTTCTCCTGTGTGTACATCATGGGAGCTCAGCTTAACACCAGCTACCTGTCAGTTTCTCTCCGTGTGGGCATCGTGCTCAAGCTCTACATCCATCTAACTGCTTTCTGTACGGCTGCAGAGGGGGCGGGGCCAGCCCACAGGGAACCAGCACCTGATGGACAACATGAGTCCTCCAGCAGAACTGGTGACAGGACGTGCTGTAAGTTCCAGTTTCTGGACACCATCTCCACGTGAGAGTCTATCGCATGTTGAACACCCTTCAGTCAGGTCTGGACTCGGTGACTCTTGATCAGCCGGGGCAGGTGGCGATGTTCCTCCGTGAGGTTTGTTCATTCCACCGTGGATTATCCTGTATATGGACACATGCTGTCCCTCAGCACTAGTTTGTGAGTGTACTGGACACGTTATTAGACCAGTCCAGTTTGTTTTTCACAGAGAATCTGTAAATGGAAAAACAGCTTCCTAATATTTACCTGTAGGAGTGTGTACCTTTGTTTACAGTGGACTTTATTCGGTATTTTCTTTGTAGTTTACCGTAAACAGTAGCTGACTGTAAATTCTATGCCCATATAACTGTAACCCCTTATGTGCTGTACCGTTTCTTTTACCACAGCTGCTGGTAAATTACCGTAAAGTTGAACTGCAATGAAGTACTGTAATATATAATACAGTTTTACTGTGTCCATCACTAAGAGACCGTATGTTTACAGTGTATCTGTTTTTAAAATTGTTTACACAAACAGATTTATAATATAGCTGTTATTTTTAGAGCATATTACCACGTTTTTTTTATAGTAATTTACCGTAAACAAACAGCTATTTTCTTAACAGCAAAAAAGCATACCGTAATGTCTTATACATTCTCACCATACATTTACGATGAAATTCTGGCTACCACAGCTGCCAGTCCTTTACCGTAAATCACACAGATTTTTTTTAAAGTATATTCTGGTCTGACTCTCTCGGTCAGGGATTGGGTGGAAGAAGTTTAAATCTATTGGCTCTGTAAGTCGGTAGGTGGAGCTCTTTATCGTTTTACTTTTGCTTTAAAAATCAAATGCGTTTTCTCTAGGTGATTTTTGGACGGTTTGGCGTTCCATATTAAACTCTCTAAACTGAAAATAAAAAAGTCAGATCGCTAAACACTGAGTTCAAGCCATGTCCCCACCCTGCACCTACCTGGAGGAGAGCCAATAACTCAGGAGGGCCGGGGGATCCAGGGCAGGGGCTCCGTGACTCGTTAATTAAAGGGGTGTGCAGCCAACCACAGTACACTCCAAGGTGGCAGAGGAGTTTAACCCTTACCCTGCCACACCTGGTTCAGTAACATGCAGGATGGTGTTTACAGTGGTGGTGATGGGAACCAGGTGTCTCCATGTCTATAACACACATCTACTATCTAACCCACCAGTGAACCTACACAGGTCTTCTGAGTGTATATGGAAGGGGTGGTGGGTCTTTGGGGTCTACACTCTGACTACACCCTGCATGTATCCCTCCACCATTAATCAGTTACTAATAAAAGATGTTTTAGACCAAAATCTTCTCCACACTCTCATAAACAGCGTCTCAGACAGAGGCAGCGTATTCATAACCACCTCATGTATATATGCCAGACTACACCACTCCTTGGTTTAGGTCTGGAGCAAAGGGGAGCTCCTTATGCAATAACTTCACAGACGGGTTTAGAAAAATACCTATAAAATACTTATAAAAGACGTCTGTTTCTACCTTTAGCCCTGATACTCTCTGAGAGAGAGAGAGAGACCATAAGAATACAGAAGATCACAGTTCCAGCTCCAGACTTTCTGTTACCCCGGTGATGAACACTGGTTATGGTTTTGATGATGTAATGGCTCCCTCTGTTTACACTAGTAAATAATATATACACTAGTAAATGAACTCTGTACATGTGCTTCCTCTAATCTCTCTAAACTGTATAAACTGAGATAAGGCCTACAGACTACCGTTTAGGAGAGTTCAGATCCACACCTCCTCCTTTTCACACAGGAGGCTTTCCCAGTTTACCCTGATACCCTGACCCAAAGAGGAGAACTGTGTAATAGGAGGTTCTAGATTAAGGTATGTAGGTAGTTTTGCAGGTTTGTGTATTTAAGCTGTTTATTAATCTAGTTATAATCTACAGAATCAGTTTTATGGAGTGATGCCCCTCATCAGCTTCCGGACTGCATCACGTCGGTCTTGTTCCTGCTGATTTGTGCTGATGAAAGTTTGTGCTGTTTTAATTTGAGCAGTTATTGATCAGTAGTGTTTAGACGAGTGACGTCAGTGCTTAATAAAATATGATGAGCACATGTGGTCTAAATGAGATTAATGTTTATATTCCTCCACTGTGTGTAATATCACACAGTTCAGTGGGATTTTAATCATCACTCTTAATCAGCTCTTCTGTTCTGTTTATGAACCTTTACGAGAAGAGGAGCTTCTATACGTACAGTAGAAATCAGTCAATCCATATTTATTTGTGTAGAGCTTTTTACAACCACTGTTGTCTCAAAGCAGCTTCACAGAAAATCAGTTTGTTATAAAGGAAAAGAAAAACACAGAGTTAATCTACAGAGGGGGTGGGGTTCCAAGCTCCCCTTGAGCAAGCCAGAGCCAACAGTGGTGAGGAAAAACTCCCTTGAGTGAGGAAGAAACCTCGAGAGGAACCAGGCTCAAGGGCGGAACCCAACCACCTCAGGTTGAACCCGGATGAGGAGAGAAAGACAGAACTAACAGGAGGAGGAGCTTATAACATCTATTAGATCCAGTCTGATTAGATCCAGTCTGATTAGTCCAGGACGGAGTAACTGCTCAGGTGGAGCTGACCCATAGATAGAGTTCATGATCAGAACCAGACACTTGTCAGTGTAAAGGTTGTTGTCATGCCGGGTGATGAACTGCAGTGGTTTGAAATGAAGAGCTGAAGCTCCAGAAGATCTGAGTTCAGGAACTGAAGTATATTTCCTTTCATGATGCTCCCAATGTTTCCAGTGGGTGACCAGTCTGGACTGCAGGCAGGTCAGCTCAGCACCTGGACTCTGTTACTGCGGAGCCATGCTGCTGTACCGGGTGCAGAATGTGAAATAATCCAGACCTTCCCTGAAATAGACGCCGTCTGGAAAACCTGTATACGTGTCTCACAGATGTGCAGGTCAGCCAGACCATGTGCACGGTGTCTGCATCTCCGTATATCTGGCTTCATCTTTGTGTGGTGGAGCTCTGACTGGGCTTGGTGGAGCAGTGAGGAGCTGTGTTTACAGACAGTGGCTCTGGGAAGTGTTCCTGATCCCATGCAGTTAATCATGTCTGTTGTGGAAGTGCAGAGCTCCCAGCGTTAAAATGATCAGATTAACTACAGCAGTGACCATCACACACATTCCCCACCCGGATCTGACCATCACACACATTCCCCACCCGGATCTGACCATCACACTCATTCCCCATCAGGATCTGACCATCACACACATTCCCCATCAGGATCTGACCATCACACTCATTCCCCATCAGGATCTGACCATCACACACATTCCCCATCAGGATCTGACCAACACACTCATTCCCCATCAGGATCTGACCCTCACACACATTCCCCATCAGGATCTGACCATCACACACATTCCCCATCAGGATCTGACCATCACACACATTCCCCATCAGGATCTGACCATCACACTCATTCCCCATCAGGATCTGACCAGCACAAACACTTCTACCACCCATAGTTTAAGGCCTGCCCACACATTTCTGGATATAGAGACGCTGGTCTGAGAGGTTACTGGTTCTGCTGGTTACTAACAGTGAAAGGATGGAAGGCGTGTTTGTGTTATATGATTCCTTTCGGGGTTCGGAGTTAAAGTCTCAGAAGCTCTGGCCAGGTGATGCTCCAGGTGTAGTGAATGTGTCATATAGAATAGCCCACTGTAGTCTGTATACTACACTAACACCACCACGTACCAGTCTGACAAATCTATCATGTGACATCACTCATTTATTTAGATGAGTATTAAACTTTAATGTGCTAAATGTAAAATAATGAGATGGTATTTTCATAGTTAAACTGGCCGTACCATTAATCATGTTTACAGGAGGTTCAGATCAGTACTCTAGTGTACAGAACCCCCACTATTCAGACCCACCACTACACCACTGACTCACCTGGTGTAACCTGGTTCAGTTATGAACCTGATTAAATGCCATCAAGTCCCAGAGTGAAATCCAGAGCACTGATATCTGCAGACTCATCTCCTCTAACGGCGGTGAGGAGGGTCTCACTGCAGAGCTACTGTGCTGACCCTCACTGTGAGCTCCAGATACGGTGTTATGTAGTGGTGGAGAGGCTGTGTTCAGGGGTTTACTGGTTTTACTCCATTAGAGTGCTGGTTTATAGACATGCCCACCACACAGGAAAAGAGAGAAGGAGATCTGGAGAAACCGGTCCTGTCTTTATTAACACACAGATCTAATAGAAGCTCATCACTAACACATTTTTAACACTGACCGCAGTTTTAGTAGATTGAACTTATTAGGGTTAAGAGTGTACCCTCAGGGGTCCCTTAGTGCTCTGGGGTGCCAGACCATTGTCTGTCTTGCCCGGTGTCACCTCTAATTTTAGATGATCCACAGGTTCAGAGTGAGAAACACTCAAAAATTTACAGGAAACTCGTTGTCTCAAAAAAAAAAAAGAGAGTAATGGCATCTGTCAAAACTAGGATAATTGAGTTACATAGATGTGGTCTCTTCACTCAATGAAACTAATCATGTAAGTAAAATTAACTAATCAAAATTTTATAATACTCAAATTCACAGTTGCTTTTACTTAATAAGTTAAGTTGACTTTACACATCAGAATTATAATGAACTTGAACAATTAAGTACAATCGACTACTGATAATTAATATTTCAAGTTTTTAATACTTTACTAAAGGGTTTGTAAAATTTTTAATAATTTAGTATTTTGTTGTATATTATTGTAAATGAACATCACTGACAACATTTCAATTATTAATTATTATAAATTATTTTTATTATTTTTATAAATTATTATTATTCAAAAATTATTAACTTAAACGGTTATTATCAATATGCTGATAATGCTTTGGCTTCAGGGACCATTTCAAACTTAATGTCAAACATTCTTCCCAATGACATCTCATAACATCTGAAACAATGATGAACTAAGAGATTCAGTCTCTTCATTTAAAACAACAACAACAAAAAAAAAAACAGTGCTTATGTCTCAAAATATGAAACAAAGCAAGAGAGAGCATGCATGTCTGGCCACAAGTTCATATACAACAAAAGTCCTGTTCTCTACATCACGCAACCTGCTTAACAGTAATTTAATTTCTTTAAGTGACACATCTAACAACAATGAAGTAAAAGGGAAAAAAAGGAAAGTCTTTTGGTATCAGCATTTTTGAACAAATGAATGAAACAATGCTTGTATCACCAAATATGAGTATTACAAACAAGCTGCATATGATTTTGATGGAGAAACAAGAAAGGTTGAGGAATGTATAAAAAGGGGAATGAAAACATGCCACAATTCTCATTTTTGCTAGCAGTTAATTCAAATAAAAATAGTTGAATTTAACAGCTGAATTTTTATTTTGTGCAACTTTTACAGTATAAGCCTAAAGCGGCCGAATAAACTCACTGGCTTTCTTGCCTCATAATTATGCTATCTTTGTAGTAATGTCTACAATTACAAAGAATAATGTGTAATCAATCAAAGCTTACATTTCTCTTAAGTGTGTGCCATCAAGCAGCCATTCTGAACATGAAGTTTAAAGATTTGCCTCACTGAATGCACTTTATTTTCTGTTCATTTACTGGCCTCAACTGAACAAAAAAAACACCCCAAAGTTACGTCCTGCTGGAAGTGACAATATGTAAGGATAATCTCATGGATATCCAGTATAAACATATATATAATATAAACATTACTGCAATCAGTCAAGATAACTGTGATCAGCTTATAGTGTAAACAGGCAATTTTGTAAACATTGTGGCCTCGTAACCAAGAGGGTCATATACTTCCTCACACAATCCAATTCCTGTACAACTAAACAAGTTTGCTAAGCAGTGACTGTTTCTTAGGTTTGAGGATATTCTGCCCTAAAGACAACAGTATGGATTGTATGTATGGGTTGTATGTACCCAAATGTGTACTTGAGTGATTTCAGGTAGTTCAGATGCAATGCATAAATTAGTCCAAAGAGAATGTGCATTGCTTCTGGAAGGTCACAGAGGCCATTCATCATCACATTTCCTTCAATGATGATGCAAACAGAGGAGGGGTGCAAATAAAGAGAGTTAAAGTACAATATTTATATTGAGTTCCTGAACAACCAGGTTTTGTCTTATGCTTACCATCTTACAGAGG
Source organism: Prochilodus magdalenae (assembly GCA_024036415.1). Taxonomy (NCBI): domain Eukaryota; kingdom Metazoa; phylum Chordata; class Actinopteri; order Characiformes; family Prochilodontidae; genus Prochilodus; species Prochilodus magdalenae. The sequence continues at coordinate 167,648 of JAMWET010000152.1, read as the reverse complement.
AACATAACATTCTTGTCCCTGTATTCCAAGATGATCATTTTTGGTGTTTAGAGGGCTGCAAATGTGACTGACTGGCATGATAGACATTCCGAGGCATTCCCTCATCTGAATTTGCACAGAACATCTCCAGACTCCTAAAAACACCCAAGAAGAAATCCACAAAATCTGGCTGAACTGAGCACTTCTTTGATACAAGAGTGGCTGAACATTGTTGTGGCCTTTTCTGTCCAGTGAGCATAGGTTTGTAGTGTTTGTACAGCCACTTTAGCAATAGCCTAGCGTATCCATGAAAATGCGCTCCTGACACGTTAACACACCGTCCTAGCTCATATTATATGCATGCCTGACCTTTTTTATAGGCAGCTAATTGGGCAAAGTCAAATTAAAAGCTAAAATAACTCAACTCCTTTCTTAAGCAGTATCTCAGCGGATCCTCCTAGTTGTTAGAGGGGATGTCGGTGCTAAAGTTTAGTGTGACCAATCAGCACAAAGTTAACGCATCACGTGTTAGATAAATCCTAAAAGTTGTTTTTTTGCGTATTTATATAACTCAAAAATATCATTCATTTTAACATTTACAGCAAACAACATGAAAACATCTTAGATTTTTGAGTGCTGGTAGTAAAATGTAAAAATTCAAGTAAAGCTTACTAATTATTATTCATTTGTTTTAGTGAAAACAACATCAGGGTTTACAGTGTATATCTATATACTTACATGTTTTTAATGTTGTTCATGTCTCAGTTTCCAGTTCCATGTTCTCCAGTTTCAGACACCACTTGAACCCAGAATCAGTATCTACCACTGTGTTGTACCATTGTACACAGAGGCAGGAACGTCTGTGTACAAATAGCTACTTACCCCCTTCATAGTGCCCTATGTGAGTTATGAAATTTGGACTATCCTGTAGATAGTTGTGAGTGTAAGATTCAGATAGAAAAGGCACTGCCTCCTTTTTTACATGGGAAAACTTGACGTCTTCTCAGCTATGTATTCTCTACGATAATGCAGTTTCTAATGTATTATTAGACATATGTGTGCATGTGTTTACCATTTTAATTACAACTTTGACAGCAATCACATGATACATAAAGCAGTTATTAAAATATGTTTTTAAATTAATATAATATATATTTAACAAATAGGATAAATATTTGTAGTTTGGTAAAGTTTGATAAAATAAGAAGCTTACATCAAATGCCAGTGTACACCAAAGATAGAGCCTACAAGTTTATGACCATGTGCCATCTTTATTTTCTCTGATTTCTCTGATCACTGTGGTGTTTTATATGCTATTTAAAAGCACTAAGGTTTCTCAGGTTTGACACGGCAAAAACAAATATGAGCAGCAAAAGGACTGGAATTATAGATAGCGGTGGGAAACAGTATAAGTATTATATTTTCATTATAAAAACTCCACTGAATGTCTCATTAAATCTGTTTATCTACTGACCACACAGCACTGCTGACCCAACTACTGACCACACAGTACTGCTGATCCAACTACTGACCACACAGCACTGCTGACCCAACTACTGACCACACAACGTACTGCCGATCCAACTACTGACCAAACAGCACTGCTGACCTGACTACTGACCACACGGCACTGCTGACCTAACTACTGACCACACGGCACTGCTGACCCGATTACTGATCACATGTCACTGCACATTAAACTACTGAGCACACAGCAAATGACCTGTTCTAAACTCTAGTAGAAGCATGTACAGGGTTTTAGGATTAAGAAATGGTGGAAACTGAACGTCGTTGATGAATCAGCTTGTGAAAGGCAGGCTGGATGGATTCCTGCTGTGAATGATTCAAATAGTAATGAATCTGTATGATGAGCTCTTCCTGAAGTGCTGGATCTTCTAAATACAGGTCTGTGGTTCACTAACTGTATCTGTGTTACAGCAGCTCCATCACAGAAACCTGCAGACCTGATCTGTAGCTCTGTAGGTGTAGTTCTGTTGTTAAAGTCTGATTCTAGTTCTAGTTGCTAGACAGTCTAGACTCTAGAAAAGTTTGAAATGGGTTTGTAGGTGTTAAATAAGAATGACACAACATTTTAATATTTGTGTTTAAATACTTTAAATATAAACTAAATATTTTAGACTTTGAGTATTTTAATGTCTCTAACATCTGTCACAGAAAATTAATACATGAAATTATAAACACACTGTCTAAAGTTTGAGACCTTGTTTGTACCTGCAGAGTGTTTTAGACCTTTTCTCAGATTTTACACTGTTTTACCATCACCATTAAACTCAGCAGACACATACAGAGCTGCTGGTGGTTTCTGGATCTGGAGTCTGTATGTCTCTACAGTTAGCTCCTCCCCATCAAACTCTGTATGACTCATCTGCATCTTAATGACTAATAACACAGGAACTTTGAAAAGTCAGTGGAGTTCCTCTGTAAGTGTAGAGAGTCTGAACTGGTGCTTTATAGCTGCTGTATCAGTTTGAGCCGAGTCTGATCCTGAAAGTCTGTAGAACAAGAAATTATTACAGTGTCCTGTCACAGTGAGAAACCGAAGGAACAGCTGGAAAATCAAATCTATCTTTATGTATAGTTTTACTGTTTAAATATAGTAACATATTGATATTGATATGCTAAAATAGATTTTACTAAAATTCTACTATTATTGTTATTATTATTAGTAGTAGTAGTAGAAGCAGTAGTAACAGTAGTAGTAGCGGTAGTAGTAAAATAAACAAATTATTAGTACTATTATGATGCATAATTGTGTTTTTGTAAAACTGGTCAAATTTGGACTTTCTCTACACGCTGCAGGTGATGTAAAATGTTCACATGTCTCCTAAACAAAGTTCTTTATATAAATATATATGTTATAAAACAGACACTTACTGGATCTCCTGATGAAGACGGAGCTGAACTTTTCTAACTGAAGACTCTGAAAGACTCTGAAGACAGAGCTCAGAAACAGGTAACTCTGCTCTCAGCTTTATGGTGGAGATGATGACTGAGTTTACTGCTTGTGTGTTTGACTGTAATGTGGAACAGACTCTCAGACTGAACTGAGAGGGGAGGTGGGGTGATCAGTGGTGAAGTGTCTACATAGGAATATAGCACAATATCAGCACTTCCTTGTTGTGTTCTGTTGTTGTTCTTTCTTCATCTTTCTTGATCTCTCTCTCTCTCTCTCTCTCTCTCTCTCTCTCTCTCTTTCTCTGTCTGACACTGTTATGCATTTCCTCATTCTCTCACTCCTACCTCGTTTAATATAAACAGGTTTTCATTAGATTCCAACTAATTATTTAAAATGCTGTCCAACAACACAGATACCAATGAACCCTGCAACCCTCTCCCTTTCTCTCTCTCTCTCTCGCTCTCTCTCTCTTGCTTATACACACATTCATCTTACTATACTTGTGGAGTCATACATACAGTTTTATTGTCCTTTATATTACTGTACCAAATAAACACTAAACCCATCCCTAAACCTAACCCTAACCCAAGCAAAAAACTGTGAATCACTACTACCAACAACACCTCCACACCACCCTCTCTCTCTCTCACTCTCTCTCTCTCTCTCTCTCTCCCTCACTCTTTTCATAAAAATCATTTTTATTGATTAGAGTCTGTACTAACTACAGTGAGGAAAATAAGTATTTGAAGACCCTGCGACTTGCAAGTTCTCCCACTTAGAAATCACAGAGGGGTATCACACTCTCACACTGTGAGAGACAATATCTAAAAAAAACCCCTGGAAATCACAATGTATGATTTTTTAATAATTTATTTGTGTGTTACTGTTGAACTCCACAAGGCTGGAAAGGGCTACAGGGCCATTGCCAAGCAGCTTAGTCAAAACAGATCAACTGTTGGAGCAATTATTAGAAAACGGAAGAAGCTAAACATGACTGTCAATCTCCCTCAGACTGGCATATCAATGATCCTAAGAAAGGTGAGGAATCAGCCCAGAACTACACGGGAGGAGCTGGTCAATGACCTGAAGAGAGCTGGCACCACTGTTTCCAAGGTTACTGTGGGTAATACACGGACCTCATAGTTTAAAGTCCTGCATGGCACGGAAGGTTCCCCTGCTTATGCCCATGACCATTTTAATGATCCAGAGGAGTCATGGGAGAAAGTTCTGTGGTCAGATGAGACCAAACTAGAACTTTTTGGTCTTAATTCCACTTGCCGTGTTTGGAGGACGAAGAATGATGAGTACCATCCCAAAAACACCATCCCTACTGTGAAGCATGGGGGTGGAGGCATCACATGGGACAGGACGACTGCACTGTATTAAGGAGAGGATGACCGGGGCCATGTATTGCGAGATTTTGGGGGACAACCTCCTTCCCTCAGCTAGAGCATTGAAGATGGGTCTTCCAACATGACAATGACCCAAAGCACACAGCCAGGATAACCAAGGAGTGGCTCCGTAAGAAGCATATCAAGGTTCTGGAGTGGCCTAGCCAGTCTACAGACCTAAACCCTATAGAAAATCTTTGGAGGGAGCTCAAACTCCATGTTTCTCAGCGGCAGCCCAGAAACCTGTCTGATCTGGAGAAGATCTGTGTGGAGGAATGGGCCAAAATCCCTGCTGCAGTGTGTGCAAACCTGGTGAAAAACTATGGGAAACCTTTGACCTCTGTAATTGCAAACAAAGGCTACTGTACCAAATATTAACATTGATTTTCACAGGTGTTCAAATACTTATTTGCAGCAGTAACACACAAATAAATTATTAACAAATAATACATAGTGATATCCAGTTTTTTTTTTAGATTATGTCTCTCACAGTGGACATGCACCCAAGATGAAAATTTCAGACCCCTCCATGATTTCTAAGGGGGAGAACTTGCAAAGTCACAGGTTTGTTCAAATACTTATTTTCCTCACTGTAAGTTCTCTTTATTCTCTGTTCCCCGTATATTCTGATCTCACTGTCAGGTCACTACAGACTGTCTCTGACCAGATCAGGCCACTAAACACACTGACCTGTAGATCTCTCTGTAGCTCCTCCTCTTCCTGTCTGTCTCTGTGAGTGTTGATGTCCTCAGTTACTCCTGAGTGTGGAATGTGGTTTGTGTGTAATCTGGAACTGGTTCTGTTTATCTGGTGATGATTCTGTAACAGTGTAGTAGATGTGTACTGAATCTGCTTCATACTGAGCATTAAATAACATTTTATAATACAGAATATTTTATAAAGAAAAATATTAAAAATATGAGGAATATGTATTTATCAGAAACCACAATGTTTATACAAAGATCATATTTAGTATTAAAAGTGTAAGTGTATGAGAGTTCAGTCCACTGTTCAGTCCCCTCACTCGTGAGAGCTGAACACCCTGCTGCAGTTCTGAAGGTTTTATTTGCTGCAACAGGAGCACTAGGAGCTGACAGTGAACCTGAGGACCTGCAGATGAACACTCCTGAGATCTGCAGCTTAAAGTTAGTTTCAGTTTCATTTCAGTGTCTCTTACATTATCCAGCGCTGCCCTCTAGTGGTAACACACTACTACACATTATCACTGCTCTCTCTCTCTCACTCTTTATTTCTCTGCCTCTTTCTCTCTCACTGCTCTCTCTCTCTCTCTCTCTCCTTAGGATCATGACCAGTTTAAAGATCTCAGAAGTTATTTCTCCCTTAGCTAGTTGAAAGTCCCTAGATCTCATACTTTAGACTGATGTGAGTTATGAAATTTGGACTTCTACACAAAAACACTGGAGCTCATATCCTGTAGAATTGTGCACATGTGGCTGAATCTCAGTTTGGCTGCTGGCCTCATTATTAAGAAAATCAGGATCAGTTTAGAGTTTAGACACACTAAACCACATTACAGTGATCCATATGTTTACATTAAACAGTTCTAACTCTTTTTTGCATTTAGCTAGTTACAGATTACAAAATGTTGTGTTGGGGTCTTAAACAAAAATGTAAAGTGTGCAGACATTAGTCTGCTAGCAGGACTGGATCAGGAGTAATTAAACTCCTACTGTTAATGTGTATACCCTGTACAAACTTTTCATCTCAGTAAATTTTATACCATTCAAGCCAAAAAAAGCAGTTTTACAATGTATGAGCAGGAAAGTCTCCAGACTTTCCTCCAGTCTTTCCTCCAGTCATGCTCATATATCATCTGAAAATGTTTAGTCTGTTTAACCTCAAATACCTGATGGGATAACAAAAAGATAAATAATTAACCCATATCTAACGAATAAATAACCCAAATCTCAGAGTGTAGAGAAAAGGAACAATCACAGAAGATGATTCTGGATTATAGTAAAGACTGATTTTAGAACAAGGCTCTCCTTCCAACTTATTACTTTACAAGTCATAGTCCCTGAACCTGTGGAGGAGGATCAGTATCTCACCACTATTACAGACTCCAAACTGACCTGAACTGCTAACACACTGGAAAGACACACTGAAGCACATTAACAGCTCTACTGTAAAGAGAAATTACACTATATTAATGTAGACACAACAACAATAACGTGGTTCTACACAGAGTATGGTGAGTTTTAGGCTTTAGTGCTGGAGGGAGTCAGTCAGTTCAGAATATAAATATGTTGGAGCAGCTGACAATCAGAAGAACAGTAACTGGATCTAATGCTAAAGGCATTTCCTAACTCTCAGAGCAGTACACCAACAGCCCTGCTCTGACGGTGCTGTACGATCCATCTTCTCCCACCTCCTCTCAGGACACAGTTTCAAATGTCCCAAAGAAAACAAGCCAGGACATCATTCAGTTACTGAACAGGTTAGACACAGGCACATGGACACCTTAGATGAAGGACCGTAATTGCAGTGGATATGCTACTGTGTTCCACCTTATCAGTTACAAAAAACGATTTTATTTTTATGGTTATTCAGTTATTTTGTGATAATTGTACTGGATCACACAGACATATGTAAATCACACAATCACCTAGTCATAGTGGCTAAGTTGGAGGCAGCCAGAGAATACTGTGTTGGTAATGTGTCATATTTTAAACCAATGAAAACATTTTTAAACTACATCTTCAACTACATGTTGAAAAATATTATAAAACATAACTATGTATAGCAAAATAACAGATTAAATTAGAATTTTCATTCTAAACCCATGTATGAGTGGGAAATTAAATACAAACATACAACCACATTTGCAATTTAGATATTATTTAGATATTACAGTTCTCCTTTTATTTCTGCTGCTGAAGTGCTTCTATACTCAATAGCAATATGCACATGATAACAGTTGCTCACAGACCAGTTTAATATAATAAAATCTTATTATTTTTACAAGAAGTGACCTGTAATTTAATAAAGTGAAATTTATTTTTGCAGTGAAGTTTTGCACTTTTTTTCTCTGTTTTAAGCTTCTCTGTGGTGGTTTACTTGCTCTGCTGAAATGGATGTTGAGATTTAAGCAGAAGGTTTGGGTTATAAATAACACCTGTCATACTTTATGCTATCCACTCTGAAAGTTCACTTGGATATTTCTACACAGCGCTTTCTGTCATAGGACAGCAGATCTGCTGATATGCTTAATAAGTGTGTTCAGAGGGAAAAGGCTACAATTAGACTTTACTCTGCAGTCTGACCATGACCAGACTGGATTTAGGATTCCAGTAAATGTTTTAATCTGTGCCTTTTGGTCAAAATCTCTGATGTGTGTTTTAAATCAGTGTGTGCTTTACAGTAGCATTCAGTAAATATAGGACTGAATGTTACTGACTGACTGTGAATAAATGTGCCTGGTTGCTAATTACTAACAGTGTTCTTAGTAAGTTACTAACTTCTGAATTCTAACTGAATTCTGTTAAACTACTCAGTTCTTTTATGACCATGAAACTGAAAGTTTTGACTTATATCTAGAACAGATAGTGCTACATTAATGCTTCAGTCACTAATATTACTTACCAATAAATACTAATTAGGTAACAGCAAATTAATAATGTAGGTATTTTATTAATTATTAGACAATAATTGCATATGTACTGAAGAAATATTAACTAATTTTGGATTCTTTATAATAAACACTGATTAATTTTAATCAGTTGGCCAGAAAACTTAAAAGGCTAACACATCTTCATTTTTTCCCTAATAAAAAAGCTAAAAAACACACCTTTGTGCCAGTGTAGTTTCTTCTGAAAAATAGTTAAAGTACTCTAAAGGACATGATCCGTCAAATAAATGAATAGCTGAAAAATGTGGCCTAAAAAAAATACATATTAATGTTGTACCATGAATAAGGTGTTACTGTGTCCTTCATTATGAGTTAATAATTATCTTGGTAACCCATTACTACTGAGCAGGAGTATAAAAAAAGAGTTCAAATGAACCAAGGATACTAGTACTATAGGGGTAATTTTCTTTAAATTTAAAATATAAATATATAAATATACCCAAATAAGAGCTAATGAGCTGTTTACAGACAAAATAGTCGAGTTAAAACAACAATTTAAAGAGACCTTCAAAACAAAACTGAAACAAAACCTGACATTATAAAAGGTGAAATCCTGTATTTCAGTGTTCAGTGGTGTAATGAATAATGTATGTGCTAGAGATTAAAATAATCTATGAGTTTCTGATAGTACTTTAAGTTATCCAGAGATCATAATGACACACGTACATTAGTGTTTAATAAGTGTAATTTGTAGAGAACCTGATCTGGATTTCTGAGGTCAGAGATCTACTTTCGCTATGGAGCTTGTACAGCTGAGTTCATCCTGCTGGACTTTAGCTTGTCATAAAGATAAGGCTGGAGTCTCTGTGTCTTAGTGAGACTGCAGGTGAAATGACCTGTAGTGTTTCTTACCCACAGCATTACTAAGATTTAGACTGAACCTGTTTTAGTGAGGCTGTTCAGTGAACTCCACCCACTGTAACTTCATCATCCACTCTTAACATCAGAACAGACGACATTACATTCATTCAGGAGCTGAAACCACCTGTTTAACACCACACAGTGTCCAGAGATACACAGGTAGGACATTAACTCCTATTTATAAATGTAGGAATGTTCACTGTATGGACTGTGTTCTTTATTAGTCATGTAGTTTGTTTAAAGTGTTTGGTTTTGATGAGTGTAGCTAAGTTGAGGATCATTAGACTCATCAGGGACCCCTGCGGTATTCAGGGAAGATCTGTGCAGGTTGTATCAGTTATATAATTCAGAAACTAAAATAAATCATATACGCTAAAATAAACAAGTTTTACTGATCAGGAGATTTCAGTTAGCATTTCAGCCCACAAAGTCTCCACGTATTCCATTACTACCCAACACCGTGTACAGCTAGTGTAATGAATGATCCTCAGATGATCTGCTCTCTGTGAATGACTCTAATACTGTAATAATGAATCTGTATGAAGGGTGTGTTCTTCTAAAGTCAGACAGGTCCTTAACTAACTGTAACTAGCTGTGTTACAGCAGCTTCATCACAGAAACATGCTGACCTGATCTGTAACTCTTTGTTTATATTAGTTATTGAAACAGAATTAAATTCAGCTCAGTTGTTGCTCTGAGAGCTCAATCGAGAAGCTAAAAAACAGAAATCAGGAACAGCCAAATTCCTAGGACTGGACACTCGCTAGACTCTGTACAGACTCCCCGACAGCTGCTAGTTATAGTTGTTGATTTTATATTTAGTAGTCCTGTAATTCTGTAATCCTATGTGGTTATTAACGGTGAGGATGTTGGAGTCGGAACTTAAAGTGAGGCTCAAGAGAAATGATAACAAGCTGTTGATTGTGTGATTTGGTCAACATGCTCTTGTTACTAAGCTCTATCTTCAGTTCTGATATCTAGTACTTATAATACTAGAGCAGAAGATGATGTCCTTAGTGTTGTTATTCAATTGACAAGAACTTAAATTATGAAAGAGTTTGATCCACAGTCACTTGCTTGAAGCGTTATGCAGCGTTAGCATGTCTTTACTAACTTTTTCTTATTCGGAAGTATCTCAGTCAGCATTGCTGGTCAAACATACTGAAAACACAATACTGCATGTATGCACACAGCGCTGCATATAAAACTACTGGCCACGCAGCGCTGCATGTCGAACCACTGGCCACCCAGCGCTGCATGCCAAACCACTGGCCACCCAGCGCTGCATGTCGAACCACTGGCCACCCAGCGCTGCATGCCAAACCACTGGCCACCCAGCGCTGCATGTCAAACCACTGGTCCTCTGCAAGATTCTTGGATTGTGTAGCTTGGCTATTTACAGCTCAGTGGATTTCAGCTCAGTACTTTCAGCTCTCAGTGGATTTACAACATGCAAATTTACATTCACAGCTCAGTAAACTTTTACACCTCAAGAAAGTTACAGCTCAGTGTATTTACATTTACAGCTTCAAGAGTTTCACATTTACAGCCTTAGTACATTTACAGCTCAGTATATGTGCACATCAGTGCATTTTCAACATGTTTTTGTTGAATCACAACTGTTGTATTGTTGTTATGAACATTACTAAAGTAATGTGACTGGTTCAGGCTTTTACATTCTCTCAGGTACATTTTAGAAAAAGTCTATGCAGTCATTATAATCACATTAATCGTTGATTTCTGTGCTGCATCAATTTGTAACCTCCCTCCATTAAGAGGTACAGATAATTATCTCTAAGGGGTGAGGGGGGGGTACCCTGCACCTTTCTTAACTGTGGTATTCAGACTAGAAAGAAAAACAAACCAGAACTTCCAAGACAATAAACTCAAGATGTATTAGAAGAAAAGAGAAAAAAAATAATGAAAAAAAAAACAAAAAAAACAGCAACAAACCCAACACCAGTATTTACATATATACACACAGTGACCCAAAGCTAGTTGCAAACAATAACCTTTTGAACCTCAGCGTTTCTGGGATGGCTGGTTCTTACTCCAAGAAGTTTTTAGATTTTAGTAGCTCCAGAGATAGTCTTTAAGTTGGGGATACATGAGCAAGGTAGATAGTAGGGGTAGGTATCTCTGTTTCATTGTTTCTTTGTGTCCGTACCTCCACTTTTCTTGCACCAAAACCAAAACTCCTTGTCTAAGACCAACAAGCAAGCAAGCAAGCAAGCAAACAAACAAATACATGCAACACAATTAGCTTCTTATAGCAGGTTAGCCTAGCATATTTGCATTGCCATACATATTTGCTTAGCACTACAGTAGAGCATATATACATATTAGCATGTTAGCATATTAGCATACTTACAACTAGCAGATTCAGCTTATCAACTTGCCATGAAATTAAAACACCAACAATTTAACACCATGCACTGACAAAATACTCACATCTGAGCATGAAACAGTAGTTTCTCAGAAAAGGAGATGCAGATAGCGCTTAAGACTCAGCCGGGAGCATGTGTTCCAAACACTCTCCCTGTTGTTCCCCAGAAGTACTACTCTACCTCCCTTTATAAGGACCCATTTACTGCTGGTGCCCCTAGAGGCCACCAACAGCATTATGCAAAAATAAAACACTGGTATTTGAAACTAGGTCTGTTACACTTTGACTAAACTTCCGATCTGAAATGCTGTTTAGGGTATTACATCAGATCTTTAAAAAATTATAGAAAAGATCAAATATCAAAAATACATAAAAACACATTAAACTGTAAATAAGACTTTTTTTCTGTTTTACTGTCAGATAAAAGATTCATATCTATAGTACACACTGCATGGGCTGAACAAAGAGACAGCTCTTTAAGAGGAACTTGGTAGCATACTAAGAAATTCAGGGTACTCAATTGCACGATAAGAGTCTAGCACAGCTGCAAGCTAAAATAGGCGGCTGGAGAACTGAGGACGACGGAAACACCTCAAGATTGTCGGCCTCCCTGAAATAGTGGAGGGCTCTGTGCACCTCGCCAAATTCCTGAGCGAGATACTGCCAAAATGGCTCGACCTTCAACTGGAAATTTAGTCTCGAACCAGAGCATGCGCACAGATTCTCCACCTCAGAGCGTGCTAATATGCTTCCTTCGCTATCCGGATATACTGAGGATTCGCTTATCCTGCGAAACTCCAGTGTGTCCGCAGTAATTACATTCACGTGTTCTCAACACATGAAGTGGCAAAGAAATTTCTGTCCAGTTTGGGAAAAGATAAGTGACTTTTTCATCAGTGCAGCCAATTTGGTATTTAACCCAGCCTCTTTCTAGGTGTTATTAGAGGTAGCCTCTCCTCCAAATCTCATCTGTTTTTAAGATGACAGAAATTATGCTGTCTGACATTTTTTTTTACTTAACTCTTTTTTTTGTTTTTGAGTTTTTGTTTTCAGAATATTGTTATAGCCCATTACAGTCAATGGCAACAGTTTGTCTACTTTTAAAAAATTGTAAACATCCTCAGGACTGTGCCTCATTAAGACCAATAAGCCGGCTAAATACTGACTGCAAAATTTTGGCTAAGATACTGACTCACAGGTTGGAGGGGGTTCTGCCAAAGGTAATTACACCTGATCAAACTGGATTTATGACAAAGCGGTACGCCTCTGACAATATACGCCATTTACTAAATATTGTGAACTTTGATAATACATCTAAACACGCCGTGGAAAAAACCTTTGACCATGTGGAGTGAGCCTTTCTTTTTGCCACAGTTAAGAAATTTAATTTAGGATAAATTTTTATTAATCTAGTTAAACTTTTTTATTCTGATCCCCAAGTCAAAGTTTTAACGTATGGTTAAATGTAAAAAGTTGTACATGTTAAACGAGGCACAAGACAGGGATGTCCTCTTTGACCCCTCATTTTTTCTTTGGTGATTGAACCACTGGCTGAGCTTATAAGAATGGATGCCAGTATTTTAAGTATTAAAGTAGGGGACGAGGATCATAGAATTCCCTTTATGCTGACGACATATTATTGTGTATTTCTAATCCTGTCCATTCACCTTCTGTATTATTAAATAATATAGCCCATTACAGTACACTTTCTGGATATAAAATTAACCTTTTAAAGTCTATGGCTTTATCCTTTAATGTCCCCACTGGTCCTTTTGCTTCTCTGGCATCTTTTCTCAGGTATGGATTTCCACCAAGGGGTTTAATTATCTGGGCATTTTTCTAACACCAAATCTTAATAATCTTTTTTTGCCCCTGGTGAATAGAATTAAGGCTGATCTGGGTATCTGGTGTTCTCTCCCATTATCCTTTTTTGGTAGATTAAATATTTTGTGAATGAATGTTCTTGCTCATCTTCTATATTTGTTTCAGCCTCTTCTTTGTTATGTATCCAGTTTATTTTTTAATGCTTTAAATAGTCATTTTTCAAAGTTTATCTGGAACAATAAATAACGTTAACTTAAACTAACTTATCTAATGAAACTTAAAGAGAAAGGGGGCGTCAGTGTACCAAACATGCAGCTGCACTACTGGTCAACTTAGATCAAAAACATTCTTAACTGGTGAATTCTGATTATGGGTTAAAATGACATGTTCCCATCTCCCACTCCACTTTTTACCTTTTGTTCATAATGTAGAAAAGTGTTTTTGTTTCTTTTGTAATCCAGTACCCTGCTAAAAGATCTTCTCCAGTTGCTCTTAATCCTGATTTTCCTTCCCAGTTGCATAATATAGGACTTCCTAATTGGTCTAGACAGGGAGTTACACAGATCGCTTGTCTGTTCTCAGACAGAGTCTTGTTGTCTTTTTTCTGAAATTATGGAGAAACATGGTTTTCCTAAATCAAATTTTTTAAACATATCTCCAAATAAGACATTTCATTAACTCTCTTTTAGATGGGGGGAGTTGTGAATAGTTCTGACAGAGATGGAACAGCTTTTCTCTAAACAATATGTTTCAAAGAACTTCAAGATGGCGCCGTACTAGCGGCAGCAGATTGCAGCAGCTCCGTCCTGAGCGACACTCCTTCTAACCTATATTAGGTTTTTTACTCCTTTCTACGTCTATTCTTTCACTTTTTCTTTTCTCCTTTATTTTCTCTTAGTTTTATTTTGTTTTGTTTCTTCGTTTTTTGGTATTAAGTACTTTTCTAACTCATCATGGGGAACAAGGGAGAGAGCCCGGCTCGCTAAGTCACTGTGCACTGCCGCTATGTCTATGCCCTATAAGATCCCACATTTATTTATAATACCTGCTGTACTGTTGTTACAGTATACAGCTACCCGTTACTGTCATCTGGCTTCTGGTTGGACGGTTTTAGATGACTTGTTAATGTGAAATACATGTTTTAATTATTGTACATACACTCTGCATGGTAATTATACTTATACACTATACCTCTATCTATCTATCTATCTATCTATCTATCTATCTATCTATCTATCTATCTTTCTATCTATCTATCTATCTATCTATATATCTATCTATCTATCTATCTATCTATCTATCTATCTATCTATCTATGGGCTGATTTCAAAGATTTACACTGTGTTGTCCAGTGAATCTGTGTCTTCTTTGACAAAAGGGTATTTGGGAGAGGGACTTGGAAATTAAGCTTGACCAATTAAGCTTGAAATTAAGCTTTATGGACCTTTGTTCTGATTTATATCCCAAGTTTACTTCAATCAGCGTGCAGAACGTTAATTTTAAGTTCATACACCAGTACATCTACATAGGATATTCCCAGACAGATCTGGCCTGTGTTTCAAGTGCCAGGCACACAAAGGCACTTTTATTCACTCTTTTGTGTTCTGCTGCTTTGGTCTTCTCAACAGGCCCCAACCCTGAGGCTATGGATTTCACAACTGGTGTCAATGCTTCCTCTCAAGAAACTGACTTATGACCTGCGTCAGAGGTCAGAGAGGTTTTGGCAGATATGGTCTCTGGAATTATCTTGAGAATCTTGGTTAAAGCATTCCTTTTGTTTCTTCTTCTTTTTTCTTTATATGTAACTTTATATGTAACTGTGGAGATCGTCAAGAGCACCAAGTTCCTTGGAGTTCACCTGGCAGAGGATCTCACCTGGTCCCTCAACACCAGCACCATAACCAAGAAAGTCCAGCAGCGTCTCTACTTCCTGCGAAGGCTGAGGAAGGCACATCTCCCACCTCCCATCCTCACCACCTTCTTACAGAGGAACCATCGAGAGCATCCTGAGCAGCTGCATCACTGCCTGGTTTGGGAACTGCACCGCATCGGATCGCAAGTCCCTGCAGCGGGTAGTGAGGACGACTGAGAAGATCATCGCTGTCTCTCTCCCCACCATCACAGACATTTACACCACACACTGCATCCTCAAAACAACCAGCATCGTGGATGACCATACACACCCCTCACACACACTCTTCACCCTCCTACCATCTGGAAAAAGGTACCGAAGCATCCGGGCCCTCACATCCAGACTGTGCAACAGCTTCTTTTCCCATGCCATCAGACTCCTTAACAACCAGAGTCTGGTCTGAACAAACAAACACATTAGTGTCTGAACTGAAATCACACTCTCTCTCTCTCACACACACACACTCACTACCTTTTTCCTTTTTCATAAAAAAAAAAAAAAAAAAAAACTGCTATTGTTCCACCAACTGGATAACCTCAGTACTGCTGCTAAATTTAAATACAGTGTTTACAATGTCTAATGTTTACATCTACACCGAATGCACCTTACTGCTCCCACTACTAAGGGGCCGACTGCACTGCCCCCCCCCCTGTATTTATTGTTTTGTCTTGTAAATGGTTGCGTGTATTTATAGTATATTGTCTTGCGCACTTGCGCACGTGCACTTTATGTTGTATTGTTTTGTGTAGTCTATTGTTAGATGTAGCACCTTGGTCCGAGCCCCCAATGAGCAAGCCGAGGGCGACAGCGGCAAGGAGAACTTCCCTTAGTCAGGAAGGCAGAAACCTTGAGAGGAACCAAGATGCAAAAGGGAACCCATCCTCCTCGGGTCAACACCAGATACAAGACAGCACAAGAAAGGAGCTAATAGTGTTTGTCGGGTAGAATAATAAATGTCTGATTGGCCTGTAATTATGTTGGAGGGTCATAAGATGGGTCAGCAGGATGCAGGCAGAGCTTCCACAGTGCATGACAGCCAGGAGCTCTGTGGTGGTTAAAGGCAAGCAGTGGCTCCCAGTCAGAGCAGATGTAGCAACAACACAGACCGCACAGGATGGGCAGCAGTTCAGCTCAGACAGAGAAAACAGACAGACTGTTAGCTCTGACAGAAGACCTGAACACACAATATGGTGTTAACAGAGTGCAGCAATAACTCCGGCAGGCCTGGCTCTTGCAGCAGGACTAACAGGGAGAGCAAGAAGGTCACACAGACATGAGGGGTCCCTGAGGAGTCAGTGCCCCTCTGCTCCACCGTCAACACACCTGAGTGAACATAAAGAGCTGCGGGACGACAGCACCAACATTCCCAGCTTACCAAACACTCTCTGTCAGTTATCTATCAGAAAGAAAAAAATAATTACCAAAAGCTTGACTAAACAGGTAGGTTTTAAGCCTGGATTAAAAGATTGAGGCTGTGTCTGAGTCCCGAACACTGACAGGTAGGTTATTCCAAAGCTGGGGGGCCTTGTATGAAAAGGCTCTGCCCCCCAATGTAACTTTGTAAATTCTAGGCACTAATAGAGAACCTGCACTTTGAGACCTAAGGTCACGTGATAGCTTATAGTACGAGATAAGTTTAGTAAGTTAAGTAGGAGCGAGGCCGTTTAGAGCTTTATAAGTCAGGAGATGAATTTTATATTCAATACGGAATTTAACTCGTAACCAGTGTAAGTTAGATAAGACTGGGCAGATATGGTCAAACTTTCTATTCTTGTAAGGACTCTAGCTGCAGCGTTTTGGAGTAATTGAAGTTTGTTAAGGTTTTTGCTGGAACAACTAGAAAGCAGAGCGTTACAGTAATCCAGCCTTGAGGTAATAAAGGCGTGAACTAGTTTTTCTGCATCCTATAGTGACAGTGCATTTCTTAATTTCGCAATATTGCATAGATGTAGGAAAGCTATTCTAGTGATATTATTAATATGCTCATCGAAGGCCAGATCAGGATCGATCGTGACACCAAGACTTTTTTCAGAGGTACCTGGTGTGACTGAGAAGCTATTTAGATTGAGTGGTAATGCAGACAGCTTGTTTCTAACACTTTTGGGATCAAGAAGAACTTTTGTTTTGTCTGAGTTCAGTAGGAGGAACTTACTGGACATCCAGTCTTTTATGTCTTCATCTTATAAAGGTGAAGTGGACCATCTGGTACTCCTCATCTATCCTGACAGAGCTTCTGAATTCTAGAGGAGATCCCAAAATTCAGGCTATAACTGCTACTGAATAATTAATGGAATTTTTTTTTTAAATATGTAAAATATCTTTGCAGATAATGAGAGATGAGCAGATGTGGATTATATCTGAATGGATACAATGTATCTATGGGCACATTTCACTTGTAATGTAGAATGAATAGGCTTTCTGTAAATCTTTCTGTAAAAAAATACAATAATTTTATGTTTTTCTGAAATGTAGGTAGGTGATAGATACTAGTTTTAGCTTTAGGGTCTGAAAGAATGTGTGGCTGACAAGATGAGCTTGGTGAGAAAATGGATACAGACATCAAATAAATAAGAAATAAAAAACATCTTTGCAAGTACAACATGAAACTTAACTGATAGGAGAGGGAATAGACTTTCTGATGTGTATATAAAGATGTGTATATATATCATACACAATATATTTCCAAATAAGTTTAACAAAACTGAGCCCTACCAATGAAAATTTTACGATGTCAAGAATAAAAATTTTGAAAATCTGTTTAAACTGTTTTTAGGGATGAATTTCTTTTGTGTGATAGTCCTGATTTTCTCTGGCTTTTTGGAGACGGAATCAGGTATGTAAAATGAGAGAGAAATTCCGTTATTCACTGCTTGTTTAGAAATTGCATCTTTTAGACAATCAGTCTGATATCTAGCTCTTTTTTTTTTAAAGTTCTGCATAATTGACATATTAGGCTACATAATTACCTAAAGGCTACTGTCATATACCAATCACTTAGACAATTGAATGGTCACATGGAAAATACAAACATTTAGCAAATCACAGCATATTTAGTTGCCCAACAATGCTGCCTGGCCAGGGGTTCAAACACATGGGCAGGAAACTTCATTTACAGTTAATAAGAAAAAGAAGGAAGGTGCTTCTAAAGCAACTGTCAGTGAGATCCACACTCATATACGTACTGTACTAAAACAGCTTAGCACTGTGTATAAGATGGGAATAACAAGAAAGCAAACTGTAACAACTGTTTTGTGTATACAACAAAATAACTGTTATGTTGTGTAAATGTGTTTATTGCATTTGATATTTTTATATAGTGATGTTTTATTGTACATCATATTTGCTCTTCACTGCAGAGAACTTTAAAGTAGTTGGTGCAGCTGCTCCTTGTGTTGCTGAAGCTGGTGAAGATTTGGTTCTGCCCTGCTCTATCGAACCCAGGACCAGTGCTGTAGAACTGAGAGTAGAGTGGTTTAGACTGCACCAGACAGATACTATAGTGCATCTGTTTGATGGTCATAAAGACATAAATGATGATCAGATTGATGAGTCTTATAGACGGAGAACGTCTCTATTTAAAGAGGAACTAAAGAAAGGAAACACCTCACTGAAACTATCAGCAGTCCAACCTTCTGATGAAGGAGCTTACAAATGTTTCCTTGAATCCATGTCCTGGTCTGATGATGTAACTGTTTATGTTGAAGTAAAAGGTAAGAACCATCATAATTTCACTGTAAATATTTACTATTACAAATTATTATTATGCATCATTAATTCCTAATGAAAGTGTAAATTTATTTTTCTAGTAATCTCAACGCAGTTTTCACAGTCACTCTGGAAATTACTGAAGGGATTTAGCAAAAAATTTTAGTTCCACAATTTCCCTTTATTTTAAATTCTTGCAATTTCATAATTGCTTTTTGCATGAATAAGCAAAAAAATGTAGGAATTACCATGGCCTTTGCAATTATTTAAAATACATTATTTTTTTATTATACAGTATTTTTGAATTACAAAATAATATAAACATATAGTTATACATTACTTAAGTATTCACATGATTTATTCATCATGATTTTTAATATTTTTAGAAGTACATTATTTGGTGTTTGCCATCATGTTATTGTAATTGTGTCTGTTTTTTTTCAGGAAAAGGTTTTCATGCGTGGAAGATTGCCATCATCTGCATTTTTGTGTTTGCCATTGTATTTATTGCCTTTACAGCTTACATCATAAAAGGTACATTAAAATTCTTTTTCCGTAGTACATTACAAAAAATGCATTTTTCATATGGACTATCCATGTGCAGAAAAGATTTTGTTGTGCAATATCATGACTTTTGTGTGATTCAATATAATCACTCAAAAGTTGAACTCTTCAGATCCTTTGTAGAGTGTTCATATGGAGCAAGTTAAACAATTAAACTTGTTACCAACAATTTTGTACCAACAATTTTGTCCACGTGTGTATGTTGTCTTTATAGAATTTTCAATTAAATTAGCGTTTGACTGATTTGCACATCATTGCACACTATTTACATACATTTTTGCAAAACATCACAACTTTGTTGGAAACTGTGCTGTATGTTCATCAGATTGATTTTTAATTAAGTCATAAATCACATACTTGTTTTGAAGAGACAATTTTTAATGTACTACTGTACTTAGAAAGCAGCAATTGATTTATTATACTATAGGCCTATTATAAACCTTAACAAAGAAAAATAGCAAATAAATTTAGGAGAAATGAAGTTAATGCCTCTCAACACCATGTCAGTGTAGTATAAGATCAATAATGATCAATAATTACCTGAAATGTTTTTATTTAATCAAAACTTTGTCATAATTCCAAAGGCAAACAGTGTTGAGGATATTTTATTCACATTCTTTTCTTCTCCACCTGTAGATTTGCTGGCTGTAATCTCACTGAACAGTCCCTAAAAAATTTGAGTGCAGCTCTACAAAGAGAAAACTCCTCTCTGAAAGAGCTGGACCTCAGTAACAGTGACTTGCAAGATTCAGGACTAGAGAAGTTTTCTGCTGGACTGAAAAGTTCAAACTGTAAACTAAACATATTCAGGTCAGAATTGAAAATTATGACATTTTGCAATCTTAACCAGCACTAAATCTAATTACATTTATATATGTATACAATCATGGCCGAAACTGAAGTATTTCTCCCAGAAAATTATTGCAATTACACATGTTTTGTTATACACATGTTTATTTTCTTTGTGTGTATTGCAACAACACAAAAAACAGGAAAAAAAGGCAAATTTGACATAATTTCACACAAAACTCCAAAAAGGGGACGGACAAAATGATTGGCACCCTCAACTTAATATTTGGTTGCACACCCTTTGGAAAAAATAACTGAAATCAATCGCTTCCTATAACCATCAACAAGCTTCTTACACCTTTCAGCTGGAATTTTGGACCACTCTTCTTTTGCAAACTGCTTCAAGTCTCTCATATTTGAAGGGTACAGTCTCCCAACAGCAATTTTAAGATCTCTCCACAGGTGTTCAATGGGATTTAGATCCGGACACATTGCTGGCCACTTTAGAACTCTCCAGCGCTTTGTTTCCATCCATTTATGGGTGCTTTTAGAAGTATGTTTGGGCTCATTGTCCTGCTGGAAGACCCATGACCTAGGACGCAAACCCAGCTTTTTGACACTGGGCCCTACATTGCGACCCAAGATCCTTTGGTAATCTTCAGATTTCATGATGCTTTGCACACAGTCAAGGCACCCAGTTCCAGAGGCAGCAAAACAACCCCAAAACATCTTTGAACCTCCACCATATTTGACTGTAGGTACTATGTTCTTTTCTTTGTAGGCCTCATTCCGTTTTCGGTAAACAGTAGAATGATGTGCTTTACCAAAAAGCTCTATCTTGGTCTCATCTGTTCACAAAATGTTTTCCCAGAAGGATTTTGGTTTACTCATGTACATTGTGGGAAACTGCAGTCCAGCTTTTTTATGTCTCTGTGTCAGCAGTGGGGTCATCCTGGGTCTCCTGCCATAGCGTTTCATTTCATTCAAATGTCGACGGATAGTTTGAGCTGACACTGATGCACCCTGTGCCTGCATGACAGCTTGAATTTCTTTGGAACTTGATTGGGGCTGCTTATCCACCATCCAGACTATCCTGTATTGCAACCTTTCATCAATTTCTCCTCCGTCCACATCCAGGGAGATTAGCTACAGTGCCATGGGTTGTAAACTTCTTGATAATGTTGTGCACCATGGACAAAGGAACATCAAGATCTCTGGAGATGGACTCGTAATCTTGAGATTGTTGATATTTTTCCACAATTTTGGTTCTCAAGTCCTCAGACAGTTCTTTTCTCCTCTTTCTGTTCTCCATGCTTAGATGCTCAATGCAAAGATTGAGTCAACGTCTCTTCTTTTTATCTGGTTTCAGGTGTGATTTTTAAATTGCCCACACCTGGTACTTATCACAGGTGAGTTTGAATGAGCATCACATGCTTAAAACAAAGTTATTTACCCTCAATTTTGAAAAGGTGCTAATAATTTTGTCCGGCCCATTTTTGGAGTTTTGAGTGAAATTATGTCAAATTTTGCCTTTTTTTGTGTTGTTCCAATACACACAAAGAAAATAAACATGTGTTTAACAAAACATGTGTAATTGCAATAATTTTCTGGGAGAAATACTTCATTTTCTGGAAAAAAATTCAGGGGTGCCAACACTTTCGGCCATGACTGTATGTAACAATGTGTAGTTATTTTATTAGATGTATTATATGTTGCATTTCTTCTTCTTTTGCAGACTTGATATGTGTAACCTAAGTAGACAGTCTTGTGACACTCTGCAGTCATTTTTACAATCAGAAACATCCTGCCTGAAAGAACTGGATCTTAGTATGAATGACCTGCAGGACTCAGGAGTAGAGAAGCTCTCTGCTGGATTAAAAAGTTCACACTGTAAACTGGAGATACTCAGGTTTTTTTTTATAAAACACAAAAATATATAATATAAAATAAAAAATCCTAATCAAAACATTTAAAATAAAACTACTGAGCCATTTTTGTGTGGATTCGCATGTGTTTTAGACCACTGTCTAACAAAAAGATTGATGACAAAGCTTTAGCTTTTGGAGAAAGCAGCCAACAAGTTACTATTGTTAGTATAGTATTATGCATAATTCCATCTATGTATCCTAACAAATGGCTCTTAACATCAGATATCCCCCATCATAATTGTGAAATAAACAGTGAATGTGGAGTTCTTTTAGTATAACCATTCTTCTTTTTAGTTAGAATTTCTTGCCTAAAAGCTCTATTTTAACTATCTATCCATAGAACTGTCCAGAAGGTGTGCAGTGAACCCCTGGTGCTTATTCTTGTAGAAATATTAAATAAAAGTGTTTCTTCTGCCAACCCTTCCTAATACTTTGTTAACCGGCATGTGGTGTTAATTTTTAAAATACTAATTTTGTTTGTAAACATTGTTTTGTTTTATTTTTTTAGACAAAAAATCTTTTGATAAAGATTTTTTTACTTAAAAATAGTAATATATCCATTGTTAAACATAATTAATGTTTCTTCACACACTCAGTTAACTTTGCAGTTCATGGAGAGTAATTCCATCTCATTACAGACAGCATTCTAACTGCTTGATAAACCAGTATACTAACGATACCTGCTCACTGGTCGTCCTAACCAGTGTAAAAGGGGCTAACAACATATACAGGAACACATGAACTATAATCTGTAACTTTACAGCTACAAATATGTCTGATTTTGTGTACATCATCTGTTTTCTCTTTGCAGACTAGCTTTGTGTAATCTTAGGGGGAGTACATGTGAAAATCTGGGATCAGCTTTACAGTCAGAAAATTGGCCTCTGAAAGAACTGGACCTCAGTAAAAATAACCTGGAGGATTCAGGAATGAAGACGCTTTCTGCTGGAATTAATAGTTCTCAATGTAAACTGGAGATACTCAGGTCAGAATCATAAAAAAACAATTTCAGCATGTAACACATTAATACAGTATTGCCAAATGTTCATCACCAGGATGATTTTTTTTTGCCAGGAAATCTATCGGTACTTAGACTTAGAAATGCTACGTTTTTTTTCCTTGTGTGAACACATAGGGGTTTGTGCTCATGGTGTATGTTTAGGAGGAAGATGTTCTTTACCATCGGGAGAGAATATGCCTTTATTGTAGAATGTTTCCACTAATGCACGCTTGGCATCACTTGGTAGAGGGCTACATTAAGTTGAACAGATTGAGGTACATCACATCACAGAATTTTAAATTCTGTCCCTATCATTCTGTCTCTGAGCCTGAACTTTAATGTGAGCTGAAGAAAAATGGTTATAATTTCCTGGGACTAATAATTTATTGGACTAAAGATAGCAGTCAAGATGCCGGTGTGAGGTATAATCCATCAAAGTCCTTTTGAGAGATCTAAATAAATTTTCTCATGAACATGATAGGTCCTAATTGTGTTTAGCTAATGTTTTTTCCTCACGTCGGGGGTAACGCTCCCAGACTAGGGGGTCACGGCAGCTTTTTAGCCTGCCGGTCCTCCCCACCCGCTCCGTCAAAATACATAATTACATATCTCCCCGAAGACTCTGTCCCAGCCTTGACTCGATTTATTCTGTGTGAGGAAGAATGGTTTTGTTTCAGAAGGCATTGTTTAGTTTTTAATGCCTACATCATTTATAGAAATATAGAGCATGATCCGCCTTATCAAGAGATATTTAATTTATCATGGAAGCCTCTGCACACAAGCAAGTCTTTGTGTACTTTCAGTCTCTGTCCAATAATGAACAGTGATGTGTATGATGTAGGTCTATGTGTGTTTCATGTTTTTAGATGTGATGCAGTTGAAAACGGATTGCATGAAAATGAATTTCAAGTCGTATTAAATTTCCGAGGATTTAAAAAGAAATCTACTTTGTAAAAGAATGTACTTTGTAATAATTGATGGTATGTTCTTTTTGTGAACAAATAAGTTACGATAGATAAACAAAAGACTTTGTTAGATCTTTTTTGGGTAGTCTCAGTGTAGATTTTCCAATTAAGAATGATATGTCATTCTTTACATATAACGTAGCTGATTATATATAATTCATTAAATAATGTTAATTTACTTTACTAACTAAACTATTGTTTGTGGGAATGAAAATCTGGTAACACTTTATAATAACATTTGTTTATAAAGTAAGTCTTTAATTCCTAATGAACTAATCATGAATTAATGATGTACATACATCTATAAATCATGAAATGCTTTATTAGAATATAACAGAATACAACATCTATAAAGTGTCATGCCTGTGGGTCTGCCTGCCTCCGCTCCTCCGAACTCACAGTTCACAGGGGGCACAGTCCGATGACGTCACACCCACAGTCTCGTGTTTCGCCTGTCCCTCTCGTTCTGACTTGCTGGTTTATTGATTGCGGCCAGCTGTCACGGGCATATATAAGCCACTCAAGCACCTGCAATTACTGCAAAGCTTTGCCAATTTCATTAGCAAATCTGAGCGTTACTAACTTGTTGTTCTTCTCACATAGTTATCAACCTCTTTTCCCCTCTGCTTACTCTCCTGGCTCATCCCATATCAGCTTTTGATGGTCTTCTGATCTTCTGGTCTCTGGCTTTCGACCCTCACCCTGTCCCTCAGTGCACAATCTAGTTTAGCCCCTGTGTGTTGTTGTGCCTTGTCGTCTTGCCTACCCCTTTTTGTGCAATAAACTCTATTGTTACTGTGGCTCAGCGCAAATTGCGTCCAGTTCTCTGACTCATGACATAAAGTTTGACCTTGCGATTTACTAATCATGAACTAATCAAGTATTGAACCCAACAAAGCCACCACACAGACCAGCTCCTTCCTACTTAATGACCAAGGGCGTTTTGACCAAGGAGCTCATGTGGTAGAACATACTTCCACTGAACAGAAGAGTCACTGACCATCTTCAGATCCCCACTGATGGTCCATCTCTCTGTGATGCATTTAAATGAACAGTAATTTAATGCTTATTGAAAGTCTTACCTCAGTATTATCTTCATAAGTAGGAATCAGCACTGACACTTTGTTTCTGGCAGTATCTTAGCTCAGAGGAATCTTCAGACTTTGTACAGTAGCTAGGAATATATATTTTCTGAATGGAAAACAAAACACCTTTGTAATACTCTGGATAAGTGCTTCTGCGAAATGCAGTAAATGTAAAGTATACATGCTGCTACTTCATAAATTAATGATGAACAAATCAGTGGTTCAGATGTTATTCACTTTTACTGCATATACTGTACATGCCCTCACAAAAAAAAACGTAATTAATTTAGGCTGTTAATGCAATGTGCCTTTTCTTAATCGCAATGATTTGCTAAACATTAACAAACATCAGTGATATTCTTACTCATGGTTTATAAATGACCTGTAAATTATGTATACATTATTTGCAACATTTGAGCAGCCCCTAATCTAAAATGGAAATTATTCTCTACATATCAGTATCTAAAAATGCTATCATCTATAAACTAAGTTCTTTTGTTAAGTCATTTATAAATGAGTTGGTCAAAATTTATGCAACACTTTTTAGCCTCTAATCTAAAGTGAAAACTGTTCTCTATTTGTAAATATCTATAAATGGCTGTAAGTCATTTACTGAATTAAAGTAGTTCTCTAAGGCATTTTATAAATTAATTAGTCAGATTTTATAAAACATCTTGCAGTGCCTTATTTAAGAGTGGTAGATACAAAATATCCACAATATTAATATTATGACATTTAGTTCAGCTGTGTTAAATCCGTATTACTGCTTGGGTATTCAATCATGAGCTCGTCACATCAGACATTCTTAACTGTCATTGTTACCTGAACTTTCCCAGTTTAAACAACAGACAGAGAATTGTTATCGAGTTTTTATTGCAGTGGTAGATATAATGCCACAAAACTTAGAGTTAATGTTTTGTAATAACAATTTGCTATATGTTTAAACATAGTATTTTCTCACTTACTTTGAAAGCTTCTCTCTTTTTAGTAATTACGAACTTGCCTATACTGTTGCTTATCATATTGTATCGGGGGTTCTATGTAATACACTTCCTCTTGTGACGGGTTTTTTTTAGGTTGGCACGTCCTGCGCTGGCCCGCTATTTTAGTTTATGTTCACTGGTTCATTACTTAATGACGTTGATGGCCACTGTAAAAAAAAAGAAAAAATAGGTGTGTTTGAGCGTGGCTCTGATGCAAGCTTCCCCTCTTATCACCTAGGAGGCTCCTCGTGCCATTATGAGCAAAGAGACTTTTCGATCATGAACGGCTGCACGTACTAGTCAAACTAAGTACATGCCCAACACATTGCGCGTGGCCGCACTGTCATTATTTTGCTCCTGCCATACTCGGGTTTTGCTGTGGGGACAGCGTCTACAAGGCAGTATGTCTGCAATATTGTATCTCGTACACATGGCTACGGTGTAGCGCTATAGCGGCTAAACGTGGTCATGCGCTAATGTAGGTACGCTAAGCTGTGGTAATTGGTAGGCCTGTGCACGAAAATCAGGCTATCACGGATTCCGGAGGCGTGGAGTTCGTGCTAGCAGCCCAACTAAAGGTTTCTAAGGGTTGTTGGTGCTGTTAGAAGAAATCACCATTTGACTGAGTACTACGGTTGGCGCGGCGGGAGGGCATGAAATCCATGCGGGAATATCGGTGGCATGGACACCTTGGACACAAGCAGCTACACTCACGTCAGTTCTACTCGGCTGGAGGGGCTCCCTCACTCTATGTATTACTGCGATTTACTGTATTACCCCCCCCTACATACGTGCAAGATTCGTAGCCAGCTGCCTTGTCCCTCATTGTTTGTTGGCGGGGGTTGTTAAAGAAGGAATGTCTTGTTTAGCGTTTGTTGTTTGTTTTGTGTTGGTGGTTTATATGAAGTTTTGTCTGTCTATGCTGTTACTGTATTTCTCATATTTTATTTTGTTGTTGGCCATCATCGGTTGCCTTCTTGAATTGCTATATATGTTTGGTTAACGTACTCGTTTACTTTGATTTGTTCATTCTCGTGTTATTTTGGGTTATTCTCTCATCCGAACCTTAGAGCATCCCTAATATCTTCATGTGTGACCTTTTGCTTAGTAGTGAATTTCCTGCCACCATCTCGGTCTTTGTTGAATATTTTTAAGAAATATCTGTTTGTCCCTTTGTCACTTTTCTTTTTGGGTATTTCTTGTGCTGTTGGTAATCATCCTCGGGAATCTTCGTGCCCCAAAACGTTTTTAAATTTGATTATTGTACTTGTTCTTTTTTATACGACACAACTGAAGTGCCTAGTAGGTATAACCTGTCAACTCGAAATCGGATGCGTATACTCCCGTCCAGTGTTAGATTTGGCTTGTGTTGAGCCTATATGTCGGCTGACTCTCACATCCCTCTGTGTCTCAAGCCATGTTATGGCTTTCCCATCCAAACTGACATTGGCCTAGTTGGAGGTATTTTTTGGCTCATTTGGTTCGTTGATGTGGATTAACTTAAAATGGGGTTTTCGCCATTTTGTGGTAGTTCGCGTTGACTTTACTGGCAGTTGTTGATCCTAGACGTTAACAAAAAAAGGTGTATAATAGCGGAAACTTTGTTGACTTGTTCATATATGAGCTAGCAATTTATTCAGACCAAAGGTGGACTGTTTAATTAGCGACCATCCTCTATACAGCTCTAATTTTGGAGGTGCCCCGACGTAGTGGCCAGCGATTATTAAAGATAAATGTAAAAAGTTAGGCCCGAGACGTTGTAGAGCCAGGCTCCTCTAAAATCACTTTATTAATAATTTTAAAAAATTATGTATCTTTTCTAATATTTTGTCTGTCTAGGCTCGACACTTTTAAAACACAAGTAGTCACAGTAATATCTAAATCTTAGAGAGCTTGTACTTGCAGATTGCTACTCTACATTCTAATAATCCTTTCTAATTACTCAAGTCCCACGTCTACTGAAGTCTGAATCAGTTTTCATAACTATGACCTGTATTTCTGTGGGTATTGTATGTGCGCATTTTTATAGCGTTATTGGCCATATATAAGGATATTTTTTTTTTTAGACGACGGTATGTCCTGGGCACATTGCGATGAACTGTGAAACTACCGCAGGTGGCGTAGTTTGCGTTACTTATATCACCACCACGGCTCAGCTACATGATTTAATTAAATATCTCTTGATAAGGCGGATCACACGCTATATTTCTATAAATGATGTAGGCATTCAAAACTGAACAATGCCTTCTGAAACTATACCATTCTCCCGCGTTCAGCCTAAAAGTCATTTGAGGAAATGAAGCAGTTAGCTTTATAGGTGCATCAGGCTATCGTTAACTATCTTCTTCTTCTTAGATTCTCGGAATCTCTCTCACTAAGCAGTAGCCCTTTAATACACATCTCCTCGCTCCAATGGACACCCTCCACCTGATTGGTTGATACGTTTGGTGGGAAATTTTACTCCAACAACGCACAGCAAACGATTTAATGAAAAGTACCACCAGCAAAATAAATAGTTGTCATGTTTGTGAGACAATCTACTGCATAAAAGACCTGTCAAATTGAATGTATGAGTCAAACACACAGCATTAACTTTGTATCCTTTTGTTTTGTTGCATCAAAGGCCTGAATATCAAAGCAGGCAGCGAGACACTGGCCTGGGACAGAGTTCATGAGAAAATTTATTTAGATCTGTCAAAAGGACTTTGATGGATTACACCTCACACCGGGGCCGGTTGATTACCTCCGGTAAGATTTCCGTAGGTCTAGTCTGTGACCATGTCTGGGAGCCTGTCCTTACCTGATTACTACACCTGTCAACAAGACTTTGACGAAAAGCGCTGAGGAAGGTCCCGGAACAAAATACTCAAACATGATTGGATGAGGGAGGGACTTACTTGACAGGTTTTGGGGCAGGGCTTGATGACATGGCACAATCTGATTGGTCCTATGACAGGTTTGTCAAAAAGTGCCTCCTATTCTCTCTCTAGTGCAGAGTACTGACAGTAAAGCACGGACGTCAGAGTTTGATGATATGGGGATGCATAAGTGCAAAAGGTGTTGGTGAGATGGCATATTAAATGGCACTATGATTGCCTGTGTATACACCAAAATACTAACTGATGAGATGACTCCCACTCTAAAGAAGCTCAGAGGAAAAGGAATATTCCACCAAAATCATGAAATAATTTCTAAACAAGAAAAAAATTTAAAAAATTAGGCCAACAAGACCAGGCCATGTATGTTGCCTGAATTGAACTGAATCCAATAGAATGCTTTTGGGACATTTGAAAAGAAAGGTAGAGCAACATAAACCTTCCAGCAAAAATATTAATTTCGGAAGAATGGCAGAATATCTCTTCAGATATTTGTGTAACACTGGTATTTTCCATGCTGAGGGGGATTTAATCTGTCATCAAAAAAAGTATTATAACAATATAAATTTAGAATTTTAGTAATGAATGACTTTTTTCCACTGAGTTCATACTGTGGGGCCTGTACTTTAAATATAGTTCATATAGTCATTTTTGTAAATACAATATTGTTTACTTTCGTGTCAAAATGTCAAAATACACTACTGTTCACTTTAGAAGTAATACAATTACTGTGATTTTATTTAGTTTTATTATGTGACATTTAATTGATATTGCACAGAGGCATACTCTTCTTGATTGTGTACTGTATTTCTATACAGTTCCATATTTTCTGAGAGAATTGTATTCTTTCTAATTAATCTGTGCTCTTTAATATATTTACTCTCCCTTTTCAGGTTAGCCATCTGTAATTTTACTGTAGAGTCTTGTAAATCTCTCGTATTAGCTCTACAAACAAAAAAAAGAGCTGGACCTCAGTAGCAATGAGCTGCAGGATTCACTAGTGGAGCTACTTTCTGATGGACTAAAGACTCGAGACTGTAAACTGGAAATACTCAGGTCAGTCTTAAACTAAAAAACAAAATCGACACTTTATATGCACTTGAAAAAAGACAACAACAACAGCAACAACTTACACACCCTTTCTAGAAGTGAGTGAACCTGTTAGGCCCTAATTAGAAATTGTTAACCAATTTGCAGAGCATAGTAAATTCCCGGACTCTCACTAACTCTCAATGACAAGCTACTCTAAGCAGCTGTCTGCAGATTTGAAAATGGAGCCTATTGGTGTTTACAAAAGAAGACGTCAGATAGACTTGATCCTTATGCAGGACAAAAATATGAAAAACGAGCTTTAAATGACAACAATAGAACCTGCAGGAATATTTAGTCAGCCCAAGAATGGTGCTCTAGTTGAAAGATTTACAAAGAAGAGTGACTAAAACACCAATTACTAAGCTTAGGGTGGTTCTATTATACTTTGGGGGTTAGAGTGACAGTTCCCTGGAATGAACATCTTTTAAAAACTATGGGTAGATCTTAAACATGCTGTGCACACAAAATAAATAAATATGTAACTTGGCCAGCAATGCCCAAACATTGGCACACTACTGTAATGTCATCTCTAAGGACAAAATAAAGACACATTATGTGTCTAAGTTTGCAGTAGATAATATGCACTGGAACTATATTACATGATAACGTGTTTGTCCTAAACTTTTATAAGGATACTAATATGCAACACAGGTATCATTATTGTTAATCACTGTCTTTCCACCAAGTTAAAATAAAATTAACTAACAAAAACAAAACATTTCAGAACTCAACTTCTATCACTTCATTTAACCATTTTGGTCAAATAAAATATACAAGATGTATTCAAGAAACTAATATGTGCATACAGTATTAGTTTGCTGTAAAATCTGTGTATTTGTTCTTTGTTTGTAGACTGGCTTTATGTAATCTTGCAGTAAACACGTGTGAAAATCTTGGATCACTCTTAAAGCTGGAAAACTCCACTCTAAAAGAGCTGGATCTCAGTAAAAACGATCTGCAGAATTCAGGTGTGGAGCTGATCTCTGGTGGACTGAAGAGTTCACACTGTAAACTGGAGATACTCAGGTCAGTGCTTCTTTTAGTATGTTTTTTACTAATCAATATTGTGTTGTTCAGTAAAATGTTGTTTACCAAAGCAAATTTTAATTGTTTTTATAAATTTAACTTTTAATAATACATAGGTCACATACTACAGACAAATTTAATTTCCAGCATAAAGAGAGTTTGTGACATTCATGCCATGCCAAGAGAGCTTAAGTATGAATTTAGGGTTAATATTAGTTACACACTGCATTTTGCATCTTTATTTCTGTTTCGTATATTTGTGGCCAGAAGATAGGTTCCACTTTCAGTCTATTATCCTAATTTTTTTCTTGGTTCCTCTCAGTCATTTTTCTTTAAACTCTTCTAAGTTTTTTATTGACACCATCTCCCTTTGCCCTGCTCATTAGAGACACAGGGGTCAAATGTCTATAGTGTATAGTGCTGTAGTGAAGATTGCTATCAAGATATCTTATTATCAGATCACCTATTACATGATGAATATTGAAAATAACACAGTTTGTGATTACATCAAGTCAATGTACATGCTATGTGTCATTTCAGGACACTTATGTCTGCTTTGAAAAATGTTGTTAACAGAATTTAGACATTAATTTATTTATTTTTTTATCAACAAATATTTACTTTCCACATCTTTCAAGTTCACTAAGCCTTTTTTGGACAACTTGATTCCATTGATACTTAAAGATTATTAAGAATCAGATGAACTACATTCACTCAGATACACAAGATGAACATTCCACATGCTGTTTTTAATATTGAGATCTGTAATTCTTGCCAGGCAGCATTATGTGTTTAAATACATTCGTAACTGTGAGAAACTGTGTGTTTCTGTTTAGTTCTGAAATATACAAATGTGAATAATCACTTTTTAATTTCCCTTCTTTTTCCCTCTCTTTGTAGATTATCTGGTTGTATGATCACAGAGGAAGGTGGTTATTCTCTGGATTCAGCTCTGAGTTTAAACCCCTCACACATGAAAGAACTGGATCTGACCTACAATCACCCAGGAGAGCCTGGAGAGAAGCTCCTTTCTGCTAGATTGGAGGATCCACAGTGTGCACTCAAAACTCTTAGGTATAAACAACTGTGTTCAGAGATGTATGTCTTTGGGTATGTGGTGAATTCAGAATGATTGAACTATTGAAGACAGATAAAGAGCAAATCAAGCCAGGCATCTGACTGAACATACAAGGTAGTTCACTGCACTGAAAAAACGATTTAGTGTATCAACATAAGACAGCAATAAAATTACATTTTAATGATAAAACCATATAGAGTTATAACTCTTACACAGCTTCTGGTGTATAGGTTGTTTCCTGAAGCATGGAAGTTGCAGGAGTGTCTGTATCTTAAAGAAAAGAAATGTGATTACATTATACTTTGCTTTGTTTGTGAAACGTTTCTTGGAATTGCTAAGTTAAAGGTTTGAGATAAAGCAAAAAAGCTCTGGGAGCAGAGTTATAATGAGTCTATGGCAAGAGGAAACCAGTGTTAATTCCTTTGGTTCACAAATATCCTTTGCCTCCTGGTTCTGGAGTTGTTAAAACTTTAATTAACAAACCTGGCTGTCTTTAGAGAAAAATCAGACTGGATGTAGGTACTACACATTAAACCAATTTTTCCCCACTCAAACTATGGAAACGATGATGTAAAGTACAGCATACAGCAAGTTGCACCCACCTAGTGTGGCTAAACAATAAAACAGCTACTTTGTTAGTCTATAGGCACACCCCAAATTTGTCTGTCCACACATCACTGGTGTGGATGTGGTAGAGAGTATGAACAGAAGAGAACTCAACAGGTGCAGGGACTGATAAGTTTTAGGTTTTAAGTTTTCAGCAAACTAACATGACACACACTAATGTTCTTATGCTCAGGAGTCTCAGTAACATAATTCATATCGCTAAGCTTTTTCCGAACAGTCTATGGACCTGAGAATCTAGCACATAAAGAGGAACCAGTTTTTGCCTGACTGGAACTGGTATCTTGTTTACTCTGTCTCTCCTGTTTCTTCTTACCGCCAAACAGTTAACAGCTATATCACCAGAACTGTGACTGTAGTGACATTCTTTAAAGTCCTTAACATCACATGGTCACAGAGGCAACCGGCTGGTGGGTATTTGTTTTAGCATGCCATCTGATGATTGGTCCACTTTAGCTGGTTTAAAACTGTGAGTAAGAATAAATTCATCTGCTAAACTTGCTGCCTGATTTATTTAAACACACTACAACACATTTAGGCAGACACATTTTACACTCCTTTAATAGAATCAGCTGGCTCATAGATTCAAAGTCAATAACACAATTTATCAAACATTATTGCCTTCTCTCACTCCAATTATACTAAGGTCTGAGTAGCAAGTTTCTTACAACTTCTAAAACATTGGTGAATAAAACTGCTAAAGCAGAGCAGTGAACTTAAAAAATGAGCTGGACAGCTGGAGTGCATATAAATGCTAATAAGACAAAACTTTCATCTCTAAATTCTCCATGTTTGTCTTGAAACTTTCTCTTCTTGGCCATTTCATAGTTACTAGCTAGCCGAGACTGTTGTCTCTATTAGTAATAAGAGACCAGCACAGATGATGTGCAAATCTGTAGGGCTAAAAGTCAGTGCATTAGCAGTTCATCCAAACATTTAAGACTATTTATTTTTAACACTGTGTTACACTGAATTCAATTTATTTATTGCTTTAGAAATATTTTTTAAAAACAGCAACAACATAAAATATATAATCTTAATGCGAGTTCACTGGTACATACTAAAAAACTTTAACAGTGATAAACTATAACAGGATAAGAAATAAAAACAACTGTCTTTTGCTTTTCCTTAATCAATAAGCCCCCCAATCCTCAATCATCCACAGCTGCAATATTTTAATCATTATAACCACATAATTAATTTAATAATTTCAACAGTGTATAGTATAACAGTGCCATCACACTTAGTCAATGTTCTACATGCAGGGAAAACATGTTACTGATTTTGTGTTGACATTCGTATAGTACTGCAATCAATATACAGTTACATAAAACAAAAGCACAACGCCATGTAGACTAAAGAAGAAAAAATGACCAATAAAAGCGAGATCTAAACCCCAGCAGTGCTCCTAACATACCAGAGCAAATAGTAAAGAGCTGTCCAAATCTGAATACCTGACTCTGGTGTGCGGGGAGTTGTGAGAGCTGTGGTGTTCCCCATTTGAATGATGCTTCTTGATAGATAGTTCATGGAGTGTTTACTGCTTAAAAGACTAAAATAAACTACCGTCAGAGCTGATAGAAAATAAAGGAATACAATTTGTTCATGTCTGCTAGTTACTACTACTTTAAAAAGCTAATGTAAACATGAACCAAAAAGGCTCCAACATTACAAACAGTACACTGAACCTTGTGTTGTACCTTCTAACACTATACAAGAGTGTTCTGAAACTTCTCATACCAGTCAAATGCATGTAAATTAGC
This sequence comes from Prochilodus magdalenae, assembly GCA_024036415.1. NCBI lineage: Eukaryota > Metazoa > Chordata > Actinopteri > Characiformes > Prochilodontidae > Prochilodus > Prochilodus magdalenae. Next base: position 133,251 of record JAMWET010000152.1, on the reverse strand, counting down.
CACTGCACAACACTCCCACCAACTTTTATGAATAAGTGACTAATGACCAATTACACAGGAATACTGCTAGTAATGACTATATATTAATTGTTTCTGTGATAAATTTTCATTATACACACCTTGCGCCTCTTTAAAGTGGATGTAAAACACATTAAAAAGCATCTGAGCTCTGAACAGAGAATCTGACCAGAGCCTTTTGCCTTTTCTGATACATTGCATCTATCTTTTACTTAACCCTTAAAAAATTATATAATATAAATAAAATATAATAACTTTTTGTGTTCGTGTGTGTGCATGTGTGTGGGTGTGTGTGTGTGTGTGTCTGTCTGTCTGTTTAGACTGGAACATGGAGGTGAAAACAGAATCAAACCAGGACTGAAGAAATGTAAGTACACACACATGCACACAAATACCCATTTTGTGAATTGTGGGAGTGACCTGGTATAATTGTTACATTGTGGGGACCCACCTTTTCCTCAGGGTCCTACAGACCTGAAAACTCATTATGCTTTCATAAAATACACTTGTGAATAATGAATAATATCACTTAAATATCACCATAATGGAGTCTCATCTCACTATGGGGACACTGAGGGGCATTTCAGGAATTGTAAATATATAATATGTATATATAATTGTATATCTAAGGACAGTCATTAGACCCATGACCTGTTTTAATTCTTTGTGAGGACTAGGTTTCATGTTTAGAAGGAACACTGCTTTATCTTATTTGCAATGTCACATATTTACCAAATAAAATGACTAATTCAGATAGATGTACAAGTTTAAAATGTAATTAATATTAAAAATATTAGTTGAAATATTAATTAATGTATTAATAATAAAATAGACTGTAAATATCTTAAAGAAGCTGATTACATACTGCAGCAAGAAGATGGTTACATACTGCAGAAATCATATTAAAGTATTGTACAAATAACAAACACAAAAGTAAAATATGGAATGACAAAACATAATTATGTTAAAACAATCAGAAAATGAATAAATAAGTAGTTTAAATTTAAAATATGAAAGTTTTAAAAAAACTGACTTCAGTCATAGTCAGCAATGTATGTTGACTGCGTTTGACTGTCTGTACATGACTCAGAATTCTTTCAAATCAAATTTGGCTGTTTAACTATACAAAGATTGAACTATTTGTTCTTTTCTCATATTTTCTAGCAAGAAAAAAATACTGGCATAAGGTCCAGTGAGGATATCAATCATAGTAAAGCCTCCTGGGATGGGATTAGTTCTACATGGGAAGGTGGAATAATGTAATTTTACTACAGGACATCCATAAAATTTATGATTTAATCGCACAGGATAAGAAATCTCTGAACAAATTACTGAAATGGGAGTGGCTACTTGATTTATGCACTGCCATCGCTATTAAAGAAACATGAACCAGTTAACCCACTCCACCAACCACACCTATCCAGTCAACAGCGTCCTGTGACCACTGATAGAGAATAACAATAACAATAAACAATAACAATAACAATAAATGATCAGAACAGAACTGTGGGATAGTCACAGTAACACATGAGAGGGAGCGCTAGAACTCGAGCTGTCTCACGTCAGAGCTCAAACCTGATTATAGTGTTAGCGTGGGGATAAACATGAAGGAGACCTTCCGGAGGACTGGGGACAAAACAAGACAAACAGATGAGTGTGGGTTAGAACAACACTGAGCTCGTACTCGGGGGTCTGTCCTGAGATGGTGTACACTGTCCATTATAAAATAAATAAATAAATAAGTTAGATAGAACACACATCTGTTGAAGTGTTCCTAATGAGTACTGGAGCAGTAAAACAATACAGATTGGGTGAATACAGACTACAGACCCTTTTCATTTATTAAGAGGGTTTATAAACAGTTCATAAGATCTATTTACTTGGTATAAATTTGTTTAATCTACAGTCGGTTTTAATTCCTGGATAAGCCACGGTGGTTAGCTGCTGGAGCTAGCTAGCTAGTTAAGTGCTAGCCTCCTCCACCAGCAGGACTGCTCTGGTCTGTGGTTCTGAGTGTATGAGAGTGTGGGGTCTCTGTTTGAGTGTCTCTGTATTGTAAGTCTCTGTAGGTTGCCGGTCATGTTTGGGTAAGTCCACTGTGTTCAGGCGATAGGTTGGTCATTTTCGAAGGAGAAGGTTTCATTTCAGGTTTAGGGGTGGTCAAACAGTGCAGATCAATATTTGGATATTACTGGTAAAGCACAGGAACCCATAGCCCCACCCTCTACATTAAATTAGATTGATGAATTCGGGCATGAGGGCTACATGTGAAACAGTTTCTGTGGATCGACCAGATGTACAGTAGATGGGTACGTACTTTTCCAGAACATTCTGTGTGTGGAGTTATGTATATAGTATGTATATAGAATTATGTATACAGTCGGGCAAAAAAGTATTTAGTCAGCCACTGGTTGTGCAAGTTCTCCTACTTAGAAAGATGAGAGAGGTCTGTAATTTTCATCATAGGTACACTTCAACTATGAGACACAAAATGATCACACAAAAAAAATCAGGGACATCACATTGTAGGATTTTTAAAATATTTATTTGTAAATTAAGGTGGAAAAGTATTTTGGAAGTATTTGGTTAATAACAAACAAGCAATTTCTGGCTCTCACAGACCTGTAACTTCTTCTTTAAGAAGCTCTTCTGTCCTCCACCCGTTACTGTTATAAATGGCACCTGTTCACAGCCTCAAACAGTCAGACTCCAAACTCAACCATAGCCAAGACCAAAGAGCTGTCAAAAGACACCAGGAAGAAAACAGTAGACCTGTACCAGGCTGGGAGGAGTGAGTCTACAATAGGCAAGCAGGTTGGTGTGAATAAATCAACTGTGGGAGCAACTGTAAGAAAATGGAAGACATACAATACCATTCGTAATCTCTCTCAATCTGGGGCCCCATGCAAGATCTCATCCCGTGGGGTCAAAATGATCATGAAAACGGTGAGCAAAAATCCCAGAACTACACGGAGGGACCTGATGAATGACCTGCAGAGAGCTGGGGCCAAGGTAACAAAGACTACCATCAGTAACACACTACGCCGAGAGGGACTCCAATCCTGCAGTGCCTGGCGTGTCCCCCTGCTTAAGCCAGTACATGTCCAGGCCTGTCTGAAGTTTGCCAGAGAGCATATGGATGATCCAGAAGAGGATTGAGAATATCATGTGGTCAGATGAAACCAAAATAGAACTTTTTGGTAAAAACTCAACTCGCTGTGTTTGGAGGAAGAAGAATGCTGAGTTGCATCCCAAGAACACCATACCTACTGTGAAGCATGGGGTGGAGACATCATGCTTTGGGGCTGTTTTTCTGCAAAGGGGACAGGACGATTGATTCGTGTTATGGGAAGTGAGATAAGCCAAAACCTCCTTCCATTATTTAGAGCACTGAAGATGGAACGTCGCTGGGTCTTCCAGCCCAACCACACCACTTGGGCATCGAAGGAGTGGCTCCGTAAAAAGCATTTCAAGGTCCTGAAGTGGCCTAGCCAGTCTCCCCCATAGAAAATTTGTGGAGGAAGTTGAAAGTCTGTGTTGCCCAGCGACAGCCCCAAAACATCACTGCTCTAGTGCTTGTGATCATGTGGATGTTATCTGTGCATATCTGATCCAGAAATCGGCTCTGGGGTGATGGATAAATCTTCCTCCCACTGTTTAGTGGGCAGTGCTGTGTTGGGTCTGGGTTTGGTATATTTTGGATGAGGGTTTATCTGGAGGAAGTAGGTTAATCAGAAACTATAGGAATCAGATCTAATGTATGTTCAGTTGTTCTGATTTTGGAGCTCAGTAAGGAGTTTATCTGGTGGAATTTGAGGAAATTATTACTCACAGGGCTGGAATTCTGGGTTAGATGTGAAAGTGATACCAGGGTGTTACTGTGGAGTATGTGTTTAAGGTGTGAGATTCATTGGGCAGTGTTTCTCTAAATATCAGGTCAGGGTGACTCCAAATGGGAGAATTAATGCTCAGAGAGTGGAGTTTGTGATTTAGTGAAATTTCCACCAAGCTGTCAGAGTTGTTTCTATTGTTGGGTTTTTGAAGCAGATCTGTTTTTGCGTGTGTGGCTGATAAATGGTAGGTGTGGTAGATCTTGATATCTTTGCACTGGGTTTGTTCAGTGTCAGTCCATGTACTGTCTGTCTGATCAGGGTTAATCCATTTTAGGATATATTGTAACTGAGTTCTAAGAACATAGCTGTCAGAGTTTGGGGTTTCTAAACCTCCATGGGTTTTGAGTTGTGCAATGTGGTAAGTTTGATTCTAGGTGGTTTATTTTTCCAGTTAAATTTAGAGACAGCTGTACCTAAAGACTTAAACCAGTTTGTGGGAGGATCTACAGGAAGCAATGAGGACAGGTAATTGACTTTGGGCAGTACAGTCATTTTAATAAGGGTTATTGTACCTCTGAGTGAGAGAGGAAGGTTTACCCAGCTTTGAAGGTCATAGTTTATTGTTTTCAGAAGGGGGTTTAATTGAGGCAGGGTAATTCTGACAGCTGGGGGGAAATTTTAACACCTAAATATGTACTGAAATTAGTGTTCAGTGGAATAGAGAGTGTCTGAATTGGAGTGTGACGTAGGTTTTATTTAATGGTAGAAAAGCAGATTTAGACCCATTACCGGAGTAGTCTCAGATCTTAGAGTCATTTTCAGTAGTTTTAATAATTTCTTTTATTGAGGATGATGTAAAATGTCACCATATTCAGACTAATTCTGTGTTGGGTATGTGATGTGAAGTCCACTCCTGTTTATGTTCTGACGTACTGCTGCAGATAAAAATTCTAGAAATACGGTGAATAAATGGGGAGAGAGTTACCTCTGTGAAACGTTGTGATGTTACCGTGGTTACAGTATCTATAGGTGAGGTGTGTAGGATCTTTATCCATTGTATAAATGATTCCTGAACCCCAGTCCGTGTGATGTGGTGAATAAGAATTTCCAGTTTACTCTATCAGAAGCTCTTTCTGGATCTAGGGTTCTGACTGCAGTTTGTGATTTCTGATCGGTAGCACTGTGGATCATGTTGAGGAGTCTGCGGATGATGGCAGAGGACTTTCTGTCTGATGAAACCTGTTTGATCGGGTGGATTAGATATGGGATTACTGTTTCTAGTCTATTAGAGTTCTGATTATAATTTTTGTGTCGATGTTGATGAACGAGAGAGGTCGGTAACTGGAGGGTGTGGTGGGGTCTTTGTTAAGTTTAAGGTGGAGGGAGGTTGTAGCTGTATTCATATCAGTAGGTAATTGTATATTTCTCTTTATTTCTTTTATTAATTTATTGAAGAGTGGTGATAATATTGTCCAGAGATTCAGCTGGGAAACCGTTCGGACCAGGTGCTTTATTGTTGGGCGTTTGATTGAATGCTTTGTGGAATTCTTTTAATGATATTGGCTCTTCTGTTGTCTGTTTTTGTTATTCTGTTAGTTTAGGTAGATTAATACTTTTGAGAAAAGTGTTGATATCTGACGATTTTGGGTCGTGATCTATTGATTTTAGATTTACAAAGAAATTTCTGAATGTATTATTTATTTTGGCTGGGTTCTGGAAAACCTTTTCCGTTGGAACTTTGATTACTGGGATAATTGTTTTTTCATAGTTTATTTTAATGATATTTCCAGATTTATCACTGTACTGTATAGTTTTTGTGTCTTATTCTTTGTAGCAGAAGTTTGGTTTTCTCATTCATAATTTTGTTAAGATGGAGTTTGTAATTTCTTAACTGTGTGTGGTTCTTCTGTGGGGTTGTTTACTATTATGCTTTCTATTTCTTAAATTTTTCTAATTTCAGTTCTTTTTCTGTGTTCTTCCTTTTCTTATATGTAGAATATGATATGATTTTCCTCTTAAGACTGCTTTACCAGTTTCCCAAAGTGTTGTAGATTGGATTTCTGGGGAATCATGTATATCTAGGAAGGATGCCCACTCTCTTTTGGTGAAAGTTGAAAATGTGGGATCATTAAGTAAGGATGTATTAAAGCTCCATCTGAGAGCTGGTTTGTTCTTTGTTCCATATGGTGGAGATGAGGGCGTGGTCTTTTATTAGAATGGAGTGAATCTGTGTGTATAATATTCAGATTCGTTGAATCTGATTCGTTGATTCAGTGGAGTGTAAATTCTTCTGTGTTTGGATGTTTTATTCACCAACCATCAGTAAGACCAGACCGGCTCATGACCTGTGTTATTGTTTCTGTAGATTTCCAGTTATGAGTGGGTTTAATCGGTTATACTATAAGACTGTATCAGTGACTGTGTTAAAATCACCACCAGTAATAATGGGTGAATCTGAAAGGTTGGTGAAGTGGTTGAAGACGTTTTGGTAAAAGGTGGGATTGTCAGTATTAGGGCCATAGATATGTGTGATGGTTATTGTATATCTGTAATAGTGATATTTATTATAATAAATGGTTCTTCAGGGTCTGTGATAGTGGTGTTGGAAGTGATGTGTGTTAGGAGGCCACGCCTCCTTGTTTAGAGTTGTAATGAGCTCTAAAGGTGTGGTTAAAATAAGAGGACTTCCCTGTAGGATTTGGAGTCATACACAAAATTAAAGAGGAAAAACACACAACAGGCTGATCCAACTTTGTCCCTAAAACAAGTCAAAATGAGGCTCAGTATTGTGTGTGGCCTCCACATGCCTGTATGACCTCCCTACAATGCCTGGGCATGCTCCTGACGAGGCCAACTCCTGGACAGTCTGTGGTGCAACATGACGTTGGTGGATGGAGCGAGACATGATGTCCCAGTTGTGCTCAATGGGATTCAGGTCTGGGGAACGTGCGGGCCAGTCCATAGCTTCAATGCTTTCATCTTGCAGGAACTGCTGACACACTCCAGCCACATGAGGTCTGGCATTGTCCTGCATTAGGAGGAACCCAGGGCCAACCGCACCAGCATATGACCTCACAGGGGGTCTGAGGATCTCATCTCGGTACCTAATGGCAGTCAGGCTACCTCTGGCGAGCACATGGAGGGCTGTGCGGCCCTCCAAAGAAATGCCATCCCACACCATTGTCTATTCCATTTGCACAACAGCATGTGAAATTGATTGTCAATCAGTGTTGTTTCCTAAGTGAACAGTTTGATTTCACAGAAGTTTGATTTACTTGGAGTTACATTGTGTTATTTAAGTGTTCCCTTTATTTTTTTGAGCAATGTATGCGACATGTTAGGTTGCTAACTGGTGTGAGTGTGTGTATGTAGTGGTATATATGGGTGTAGATCATGATTTGAGAATGTAGGATTACGTGTTAATCTGATTTTTGGATATTGGTGTGAGAACATAAATTTGTCATGTTGGTCCCGAACAGTGACGTTACTGTTAGGGGAACTGTACAGTATAATAAAGATCAAGGTCCAAATTGGGGTTTTTGTACTTAGTCCGCATAGTGGAGACATTGTGCAATAAGTTTTATTATTTTTTTTTTTTTTAATTGTTACTACTATTTTTTTGGAGTAATTATTTTTTAAATTTTCAATTATGGGGTAGCCTATTTCAGTAATGCACACAAAAACGTGTGTGTGTAAGAGAGAGAATCGTACAGTGTCTGTCTGACTGTAGAGGACACTTAAATACAGCTCTACCAGCCAGAGAGACTTTACCAGCTGAACCGTGAGTTCCTTGGATGTGTTAGCCTCGTCTCTTCATCCTGCTGGCACCGTGCTACAGATACCGCTGTAGAGAAAGATGAGGATGGAGGGTCAGAACTAAGATACATACTTTACCGAGAGCTGTTCTGACCTGGAACAGAACCTGCTATTCTCCACTGTAGTGCTGCTCCATCCAAGATAACCAGTGTAGCTAGCATTGCGTGCTAATGCACTTCAGTGTAAACTAGATTTAACAGGTTAACTGTGAAGCTGCACTCATTTACACTAACACTAACGTCACTGAGTTCAGTAATTCAGTATGATACTGGACTCGGTATCAGCCAGTACTAAAAACACGTACTCATACTGGAAATACTGATACTGACACATCACCAGTTCTAATAAACCAGAAATATATAAATGAATGTAGAACCACTTTTAACTAACAGTGTTAAGTTGGAGGTCACCTGTATGTCACTGGTACAGACACCTAGTCTACTACTTGTACCGTGGGGTCTGATCAGCTGGTGTTTGAGCTGAAGACCCCCACAGTGTCTACATTTGGGGATAGACCGAACCTCAACCATTTAGACCTGATCCTTCTTACTGCTGGTCACATGATCCACCACAAGAAGAGCTCCACCAGACTTCCCTTCACTCTCCAGTACATCCTGTCAGTGGCTCTGAGGACATGTTGTACTTCATCAGGTGGTTTATCCATCTCATGGTCTCCTCTCCTCCTGTAACTAAGAGTATCTGTAGGGGACGGGGGACAACTCGTCCTTAAGACAAGGTCACATGGTACAGCAGAAACATCTGTATGGTGGAGAAACAGTAAGCAGTGATAAACAGGAAGTTAAGACTTCCAGTACTTCCAGTTCCAGGACAGCTGGTCCTACATTGCACCTGAGAGATGAACTGATTCTCAGATCAGAAGAGTTCCAGTACTAATCACAGGCTACATCCTCAACAGCACTGTCTTCAGACTGTATAGAATCAGACCTGTACCTGATAACTCAGAGTTCTGAAACAACTCTACGGAGTCAGACCCATCAGAAGAACCTACATACTCTCTCTAGCGCCATAAAGTTTGGCTGATGGGGGATATTCGGAGGATAATTCGCATTTGGCTCCTCCTACTGCTCATAGACCACCTCATAAAATGTCTGACACTGCAATTTCTAAGTCTAAACCAGGTACGATTCGACTATTCATTTATGTTTTCTGTCCATGTACAGTATCTAGTATAAGTAAATCAATTTGCATACGTTTCAGATCTGATGTCCTCCTCATTTAGAAAGTCAGCAGAGTCACAGGAACATATTTCTGAACTAAAAGAAGTGGGGCATATGATGGACGATCTGAATTGGAGCCATCCAAGATGGCGCCGAGGATGGCAGCCACGGTGACGAGCTCCTCCGTGTGGTGTTTGTTTTTGTTTGTTAATGTTGTCTATTGTACGTCAAACTCAGTTAGTTGGAGCAGGGAACAACTACTGAGCTTCAGGAACAACATTTCCCCTGAAAGCATCCCGGAATTTATTCAAGAACCTTCAGTTTGTGCGGAGATCCTCACAACAGCCGCGCTGACCGCGCTCGGCCTCGCCAGGAGACTGTGGAGAAGCCGGCGCAGGGGCAGACGAGCCGGTGCGCTCGTGCGTCTGAGGCGGCGCGGGGCTCGCACATCTTTACCGTCATTGTTCCTCTCCAACCTCCGATCTCTCAGCAACAAAACTGAGGAACTACTTCTGCTCAACCAAACCAACAAGGACTTCTCCGCTGCTTCTGCGCTCTGCTTCACGGAGACCTGGCTGTCCGAGCTAACCCCGGACAGCGCGCTGCACCTCCCGGGCTTCCAGCTGCACAGAGCGGACAGAGACGCGGAGCGCAGCGGCAAGAGCAGAGGAGGAGGAATCTGCTTCTACATCAACGAGCGCTGGTGTAGAGACACTACGGTACTGTTAAAGTCATGCTCCCCTCATCTGGAATCTCTGTTCATAACCTGTAGGCCGTTCTACTCTCCCAGAGAGTTCAGCTCATTCATTCTAGCCGGCATCTACATTGCGCCAAGCGCGTGCACGAGCGACGCGCTGAAACAGCTGGCGGAACAGATAACGAAAGTGGAGCGGGAGTTCCCGGACTCACTTCTCATCATTCTGGGGGATTTTAACAGCGCAAACCTCACGAAGGAGATTCCCAAATACAGACAACACATCGCGTGTCCAACACGAGAAGGCAACACACTGGACAAGTGCTACACCTGTATCAAGAATGCCTATCGCGCGGTCACGCGCGCAGCTGTCGGGCTCTCCGATCACAGCCTCGTTCACCTCATTCCAACCTACCGGCAGAAACTCAAAACCAACAAGCCGGTCATCACAACAGTGAAGAGGTGGACCAGTGGAGACATTGAGAAGCTGCAGGGCTGCTTCGAATCCACAAACTGGGCTGTGTTTGAGGAGGCGACAGACGGACTGGACGAATACACAGACACTGTGACGTCATACATCAGTTTCTGTGAAGACAGCTGTATCTCAACTAAATCACAGGTGAGATACAGTAACAACAAACCCTGGTTTACTGCAGAACTCAAACAGCTTCGGAGGGAAAAGGAGGAAGCGTTCAGGAGTGGAGATAGAACTGTGTTTAAGGAGGCCAAATACAGACTGGAGAAAGGGATTAGAGCTGCGAAGAGCAAGTACTCAGAGCAGTTGAACAGACACATCACTGCTAACGACCCATCTTCAGCCTGGAAAGGCCTTCAGCTTCTCACTGGTCACAAGGTGAGAAAGACCCCCCTTCTCCTGAACAACCGACACCTCACCAACGACCTGAATGAGTTCTACTGCAGATTTGAACTCACAAAAGACAATCAGACTGTCTCCCCCCCATCACCCCCCTCCACCTCCACCCCCACACTGGCCCTCTCACCTCTGCCTCCTGCTCATCTTTGCATCAACCGTCAGGATGTTCACAGGCTCTTCAGCAGACAGAAGGTGAGGAAAGCCCCCGGGCCCGACTCAGTCTCTCCATCTACCCTAAAACACTGCTGTGACCAACTGGCTCCAGTGTTTACAGACATTTTTAACAGATCACTGGAGCTCTGCTCTGTTCCAGCCTGCTTCAAAACCTCCACCATCATTCCAGTTCCCAAGAAATCCACCATCACTGGACTGAATGACTACAGGCCTGTCGCCCTGACCTCTGTAGTCATGAAGGTCTTTGAACGCCTGATCCTAGCCCACCTGAAGTCCATCACAGACCCCCTGCTGGACCCCCTGCAGTTTGCGTACCGAGCAAACAGGTCTGTCGACGATGTGGTCAACCTGACCCTGCACTTTATCCTGCAACATCTCGACAGCCATGGAAACTATGCTAGGGTTTTGTTTGTGGACTTTAGCTCAGCTTTTAACACTGTTGTGCCGCAGCTTCTTCAGGCCAAACTCTCCCAGCTGTCAGTGCCAGGCTCCATGTGTCGGTGGATCGTGGATTTTCTGACAGACAGGAGACAGCAGGTGCGGCTGGGGAAGCAAACTTCAGATTTTCGGACACTCAGTACAGGAGTCCCACAGGGTTGTGTTCTTTCACCCCTTCTCTTCAGCCTCTACACTAATGACTGTGTCTCCAAAGATCCAGCTGTAAAGATCCTGAAATTTGCAGATGACTCCACTCTGGTGGGCCTTATAGCCAACGGTGATGAGTCTGCTTACAGAAAGGAAATTGAGCAGCTGGTGTCCTGGTGCAGCAACATCCACCTGCTGCTAAACACAGAAAAGACTGTAGAGATGGTGGTGGACTTCCGACGCAATCCACCCCCCCTTCCCCCCCTCCAGATCAACAACACTACAGTATCCACTCAAGTTCCTGGGCACCACCATCTCCAGAGACTTGAAATGGGAGAAAAACACCATCTCCATCATCAAGAAAGCTCAACAGAGAATGTTCTTCTTGAGACAGCTGAAGAAATTCCACCTGCCACAGACCCTGATGATCCAGTTCTACACAGCGATCATCGAGTCCATTCTCACAGCCTCCATAACCATCTGGTTTGGTTCCTCCACCTCACAAGAAAGAACCAAACTCCAGCGCATCATCAGGACAGCAGAGAGGATCATTGGATGTAAACTGCCACCACTTCAGCAGATCTACACCAGCAGGGTGAGGAAGCGTGCTGGCAAAATTACATCTGACCCCTCACATCCTGGACACCTCCTCTTCCAGACACTCCCATCTGGTAGAAGACTGCGGTCCATCAAAACCAGCACAACACGTCATGCTAACAGCTTTTTCCCCAGAGCTGTAGCGCTCCTCAACCACAGTGGACACATCCCACTGTAAACCTCAAAACATAAAACTGAACTGTACCAAACCGGACTGAACAGCTACTTGCACTCTGCCTATTTGCACTCTGCCCATTTGCACTCTGCCTATTTGCACACCTGTACAGATGTTCTCATTCTGTAAATATTCAGGTCATCTGTAACTTTCTATTTTTCAACCAAATCTGTTCACATCTCTCAGCTTCTTCAGCTTTTTATTACCTTTAGTACTTTTTATTTTTTTAATTTATCCCCTACCCTATTTATTGTATAGTGTAATTTTCCTTTAGTTTAATACTGTAAATAATCTGTGTTCTGTGTTTTTGTTACTTGTCATACGTGTTGCTCTTACCAAGACAAATTCCTTGTATGTGTAACATACTTGGTGAAATAAAGAGATTCTGATTCTGATTCTGATTCTGATTTAATTACAGAATATAGCGCCGGGCAGCAGCGCATATTTATTTATTCTTTTTAATTTCACTTTCAACAGCTTCTTCAGTAGGATGACCAATCATCTTTCATCTCTCATAAATAATGAACTGCTAATTAAAACTCATATTAGTCAATATTAAAATTATTTATAGGGTATTATTACCTGCACTGAAATAATTATTTCTCGTTTATCAGCAGGCAGATAAAGTGACTGTACTTATCTTTAAATAAAGATAATCTTAGCTGTAGACCAATAAATATAAATATCTGTAATTTAGGTTCTAAAATAATGGAATTATAATGAAACAAACGTCTTCGGTCCAAACAGCCGTTATGTCTAAAACAAAAGTCAGCTCACTCATTTGAAGCAGTGTTGGATGTCTGACTAAATGACAAGCAGGATTAGGTTTAGTTTGTTCAGATTCTCTTCTTCAAAAGCTCCTTCAGACTTTCTCTGAGACATTGTTCCACCCGTGTTTCTCAGCTTCACAGCTTTAGCTTCCTTCAACGGTGAACCGCCAGCGCATGTCGTCACATGGATTTAATTTTTTAGCAAGCATGCATCAAAGCCCAGCTAGAACTTAAATAGATAATTATTAAAATGTCTTTTTACATTTTTACAGTTCTTTAAGACCTAAAAGAGCTTTTAGTGTACAGAGATCATCATACTCCACCCTGTAGATCAGTAAGACACACCACAGTAAAGTTTTAGTTTATACTGTGAGACGCACGACATACAGACCTAAAAGAGCTTGTAGTGAACAGACACCCATCATATTCCACCCTGTAGATCAGTAAGATATACCACAGTGGAGTTTTAGTAAGTTTATACTGTGAGACGTATGACATACAGGCCTAAATAAGCTTGTAGTGAACAGACACCCATCATATTCCACCCTGTAGATCAGTAAGATACACCACAGTGGAGTTTTAACTTATACTGTGAGACGTATGACATACAGACCTAAAAGAGCATGTAATAATAATAATACTTTATTTTTGTATAGCACTTTTCACAGACCCAAAGTCGCTTACAATTGGTTGTTGATGTCGAACAGGAAAGAAACAAACAAACATTGATAACAACAAGGACATACAGTAGACAATCAGAGCGTGATCATTTAAGAGATCGGTTTTAGTCTTGAGGCAGGTTGTAAGCGAGTGTAAAGAGATGTGTTTTAAGATTAGACTTAAATACAGAGAGGGAATTGGACTGCTTGACCAGGGGTGGCAGAGAGTTCCAGAGTTGAGAAGCAAGTCTGGAAAATGCTCGGTCACCAAAGCCATGTAGGTTGGATGGAGAAATGGTGAGTAGCCCAGCTGTAGAACACCTGAGCGAGTGAGAGGGTTTGTAAGGAAGAAGGTCAGATAGGTGAGAAGGAGCGAGATTGTTCAGAGAATTTGGAAATGGAGGAAGAGTTGATGCCAGATAGAAGGGAGTTGCAGTAATGGCTGGAAATGAAAGCGTGAAGCAAACTGAAAAAGAGATGGTCTGATTTTGGTGATGATGTTGCACATGTGGAGAAAAGAAGTTGTGACTACACAGTTGATATGGGCACTAAATGACAAGGTTGGATCAAGGATGACGCCCAGATTTGGGATCAGTGGGGAAGGAGAGATGGGTATATGATTGATGTATAGTGTAAGAGGAGGGGTTTTACTGAGGGTTAATTTGGATCCAATAAGAATGAGTTCCGTTTTATTACTGTTTAACATGAGAGAACTGTGTTTCATCCACGTCTTGATCTCTGACAGGCAGGTTTCTAATTGAGTAAGAGGTGGAGCGTTAATAGATTTAGTACTAGAGTAAATCTGGGGGTCCTCCGTGTAACAGTAAAAGTCAAGTTTGAAATAACGTAGTATTTGTCCAAGAGGAAGGATGTACACAGTGAATAAGAGGGGTCCGAGAACTGAGCCTTGTGGAACCCCTTGAGTGACAGCAGAAGTAGAGGAAGTGTGACCTGAGAAAGTGATGAACTGTTTTCTATTAGTTAGGTATGATGAAAACAAATCCAGGGCAGTGCCATCATTGCCCAGCTTACGCAGCCTTGACCCAAAAATGGAATGACACACTGTATGGAAGGCTGCACTCAGATCGAGCAGTAGGAGGATGCTGAGAGCTCCAGCATCTGCAGCCACAAGCAGGTCGTTGATGACCTTAACTAAAGCTGTGTCGGTGCTGTGGAATGGACGGAAACCGGACTGGAAAGGTTCAAAGAGATTGTTGTTTAATAAGTATTAACCAACCAACCTACTTCATAGCACGGAGTTCACTGGTGTACCAGGGAGAAGGAGTGGAAAATGTCACAGTTTTAGTTTTCAATGGGGCCAATGTATTTAGGCATGTACTAAGAATAGCATCTAGCATTGTTGCGTGAACTTCAGGGAAAGAAGGAGCCATCAGGAGTCGTGTAGGGGACGTGGGGGGTATAATTAATTAACCAATTAATTGATTATTAATTATTAATTATTATTAGGATATTAGAGGGCATAGTTTAATTGAAGCACAAACTATGATTGCCATCTTAACCAATCACAGGATGAGAGTTCATTTCCAAGGCATCTAGTGATCTGCACACTTGTCAAAATATTGAGTCATATATCCAGACTACTTTTAAGAAAAGCAGTTTATTTACAGCACATTAAAACAACAAATTAAACATTAAATAACTAATGGGGTTGATATGCATAATGGGAAGTCTGGAATTATCACATTCACCTACAGAAGACCACATGAGTTTACTGAAACCCAGAGGGAGCTGTTTTGTGGAGAACTGAAGCGCCTATTAATCTAAGATAATATTACTAAAAAGCACAGCATCAATAAACGCAGCACCGAGGACTGGACCACAGAAGTGAGTTTTTGGTTGTGTCACCTTGAGACCGCATCGTGCAGGCTGGCCTGGTTGGGTTCCCCGTGAAGTGGGTCAGCGTGGAGCTTCTCTTTGCGTTGAGTTGTGCGGCCTCTGGTCACATGTCCTGGCTTCTGGCAGTCGATGCTGGCTCCGCAACTCTGTGGTCAGGTGAGCGGACCGCACACTGGCTACATTTTGATTTGTTTGGAGGGCTCTGTTGAAGGGACTCTGCTTCTGGCTGAGTCTGCTTCTAAAGGCCCCATCTTCCACTGGTCATCATCTTGGAGCGCCAGAGCATCGCATGCTCTGGGCCTGAAGAGTGTGAAGCGGAGTAGGAGCGAGTGGAGAAAAGAGAGAAGAGAGAGACTAGCCCTCTGAGAGAGGGTCTAGCCAGTTCTCTGAGTCTGGAGCATGGAGTGGAGAGGTGACAGAAGCTCACCTCAGAAGTGAGTCGAGAGCGTTGTCAGATCTGAGTCTGACGAGAGAGAGAGAGCTCTGGGCTCGGAGAGCCTAGCCCTCTGAGAGAGCTCAGAGAGTCCAGCCGAGCTGAAGCTGAGCTTGGAAGTTAGCTGCGTCTCCCTAATCTCTCACTGTAATCTGGCTTGCTTTGTCTGTGACCTGAGTTTAAGTAGAGGCCTCAAAGGCAGGACGGAGGAGGGGTCCGTGGTCACTTTCTCATGAATATGCATTAGTTTGCTCATTCTTCCACAAGAGTGTCACATGTTCACATACATTTGAGAATTTCAAAGGATGGTTGTATCCTTAATAAAACAAGCGTCTCATGTGTAGAATGAACACATATTATGGAAAACCAAAACACAGAAAGAGTAGAATGAAGTTAACCTGAAACCTTGTACATTCTATATGCTGTGGTTAATAAGTATATCCACTTTATATTCGGGTTACAACCACTTAATAACCTTTAACAGTCCTACTGCGATGGCTTGGTTACATTGGAATAAAGCATTAAGCATTTGGTAAAACAGAGGATACAGTGAAATTGCGATCCATGATTTAAACATAATTCATGACGATCATCTTTTGAATCATGACTCAGTCAACACAAGTTTATTAACTATGACTACACATGTGAGATTCTAAACTACTTATTAAAAGGTGAAACATGAAGAACGTTAGTCCTAATATTGATTAAAGAAACTAGATCACAGTTTAAGAATCCTAACATATAAAGAGAGAGAAAGAAGAGGAACATATTCGATAGATAGTTCTATGTTGGATTCTGACTGGGTTTGATTTATAAGCTGACACTTTAACCAACATTAACAGCATTTAACAGAACAATTCTAACAAAGGGTGTTTTTGGGTAATGTAGATTCAGGAGATTTCCTAAGAATTTGTTTCTAGGAGCTTCTTAGAAGTTGGTGAGGTACAGAGAGGCCCCTAGTTCCTGTCCCTAACTGACAAAAGGGCAGATGAGGGCCACTTTTGGTCTTAATGTTCTGTTTTCTCTATCAGTGGCCTGTTCTTGGAGAAGTTTATGACTTAATGACCGTCTCTTGAGAGCCGTTGTTTCTCAAGTCAGAAATAGGGTCTTATCTTGTGACACCTCAGCAGACAGGATGTTGGCCCCATGATGTGCTGGAGCCTCCGGGGTGACTGAGGGTACATGACCATGTCAGGGGGTTTAGCCCCAGTCTTTAACAGAGTTATTGATTGTTCGCGCAAGATTGTATGGACAATTGTACATAGCGGCACAGGATCTTGCTCCAGGGGTTTGAGGGTTAAACCTCCTGACCTTTAGGGGAGGGGACCAGTCCCAACTGTTAAGAGAAAAACCAGATGCTATGGATCCTCTTCTAATGGGTCTTCATAATCATATCAAAGATCGAGATTTAGTTTTTATCAACCAAAATCACTACAGTCGACTGGAAAGGCAGTAAAGATGGCCTGGTTACTAAGGAGAGGGTCAACGAACTAAATCTTATGGAAGGAAATACACTTTTAAGAGGAGCGGTGGGGTACAGCCAGAGAATGCAGATTAAGAACAGGCAGGAAGGAGGAACACACTAAATCAAGATAGAAATAATCGAGGATGGAGATGAAGTTGTTAGCAAATTTGCAGTCCGGAGAGTTTACATGGATATTAAGTCACAGAGTAGCGGCAAATGAGAAGAGATTGAACAAACAAGTGTGAGTAGTTCTGATAGTTCAGAAAAGAATGACGCATTAGGCTTTGGTGGATGGTAAAGTGGTCTTTTAAAGACCACAGCCAGACCACCACCTCATCCTGAAGAATGAGCTTTACAAATATATTTGACATTAGGAGGGGTTGTCTGATTTAAAGCATAGAAGTCACCAGCTTGCTGCCAGGTTTCGGGTAGGAAGATCAAGTTGAGGTGATGGTCCAGTATATACTCCTGCAGTACAGAGGCTTTTTTTGAAAGAGAGCGAACATTCAGCAGTGCAAAAGTGGTGTGAGGAGAAGCAGAAGGGAGAGTGTGCAGATTACACAGGTTAGCACTACGACACGCAGTCTGAACTGCTGGGCGAAATTTAGTCCAGATTGAGCATATGTCCCAGTAGAGTAGTGAACACTTTTGTTGCGGTACAGTCTCAAACCCCAATGGACATAGCGACGTTGACACAGTATGGCAGCTCTACTGGCAGCTGTAGCAGTGGCTTTATCAAGGCAGTAAGAGTTATTAAATTTGTGTAGTTCGGTAGCCATGTAGAACATAAACTGCAAACTGTAACGGAGGCCTGTGCAGCACTGAGCTTGGGCAGAGCCATGGAAAGGTGGAGCACCAAACAGCATCGCCAAGGTAATTAACGACAGCATTATTAAATGAGAAAGTACATGTAGTCTACAACAGGTGAAGCAGTTACACTCATTCAGTCAGTATGAGGAGAGGGCAGGTGCAGTAAAGCAGCCGCGTTCATTTGGCGTGCAGGGCAGAATAGCCATGGTAAAGCAGCCGCGTTCAGTCGCCATGCAGGGCAGAATAGCCAGGGTGAAGCGGCTACGCTCGGTCGGCGTGCAGGGCAGAATAGCCAGGGTGAAGCGGCTACGCTCGGTCGGCGTGCAGGGCAGAATAGCCAGGGTGAAGCGGCTACGCTCGGTCGGCATGCAGGCCAGAGTAGACATGGTAAAGCAGCCATGTTCAGTCAGCATGCAGGGTGAGGGAGCCGAGTAGGGCAGAGCCGGGGTTTAGAGACTTGTTCCACAAAAAACAACCAAAAACACCACACATAACATGCGGGACATGGGGAGAAGCAGCAGTCAAATGGAACGACGCCAGCAGTACTCTTGCCCGGAAGTGACGTCAGACACACATTGTAGTGAACAAAAGCCCATCTGATGAACATTATAGAACTTTTAGTTTAGTAACCCGTGTAAATACCCTGAACAAGTAGTGATGGCTGAATACTGAACACACTGTTCTAAATGTGTTCAGTAATATTTCAATTTTAATTATAATTGTCGGGGACAAAGGACTCACGTGAGCAGAGTTAAACAGCAAGCTGGTTTTATTTAACTCACAGACAGTTGGGGACATGTGTGTGTGAGGTCAGTAAGCGAAGCTTTCTGGGAGGTTGAGTCCAGGAGAGTGAGGGAGCCAGGCAGACCTGGAAGCTTGAAAATAATCTTTGGAACATTCTACACCATTTTACTTCCACACTGTACGTCCTGTTTCTGGCTGCCAGTTTTATTCCTGGAATTTTTATTTTTTATACATTTCATGAAAAGGTCTGACGTTCATCTGTTTCAGTTTAGTTTGATAAAGACACCAAACCTACTACAGGACTTTATCAGAGCTTTTAGTTTAGTCACATGTGACTCTGTAGTGTTTCTTCATGGGCCTCTCTGTACTTCAGGGCTGTAACAGTAGAAGAACTCTTATTGATGCCACATAGAACCCTTTTAAAAACAGGTCTGTATAGAACCAAATACAGAACATTTACCATGAACCTTTCATGATGTAAGAACCCTTTAATCCTTTATAGGGTTCTTTTGAGTGTTGTGGTTCTATAAAATTATTAGCTATGAAAACAGTAAGGTTATGATAAATACATATTTACTGTCAATTAAATCATTTAAATATATATTTTATAAAGCCCAGTTTCTACATTTACATCAGTTAAAGTCAGTGTCCATAAAGAGCTTTACATTGAACATTAACACGTTTGGTTAACTTGGCCTTTTAACTCGTCTGGTTTCTCATATGACACCATCATTGTTACAGTGCACTAACAGACAGAGCTGAATAATAATGTGGAAAAATTACTATGTACCAAATAAACACCTTTGTTTTTAAACATCTGTAAACATCTGGATGCTTGAGCTTCATATGAACAACACTAAGAGACTGAGGCACTGTCTTTAAAATAATTAGTAAAAAGTCTTTAACAGAACTGCAGTTTTTAAGACGTCCCCACATTTATTACTGTTTATAATCCCTAAATCAGAGTCGGATACTCCATCATCAGCTGCTAATGAATAGAACATGGTTAGGAGGATTCTGGAGGAGGCGGTCTAATTTAAACCTCAGAGATTTAGTTTGATTTGTTTCTAAATGTTGAAGTGAGTGGTATTACCATAGTCAGGTCAAAGAAGCTCTCTGGCCTTCAGAAAGAAGGTTGTAGGTGCATGTGAGTCAGGGAAGAGCTGTTCACTGTTCACAAAATGATGTGAGCAGGAGGTGTGTTAGTGACTGTAGGTCAGTGGGGTCATGGAGCAGGAGGTGAGTGTGGAGTCTGTAGAGTGTTAGTGACTGTAGGTCAGTGGGGTCATGGAGCAGGAGGTGAATGTGGAGTCTGTAGAGTGTTAGTGACTGTAGGTCAGTGGGGTCATGGAGCAGGAGGTGAATGAGGAGCCTGTAGAGTGTTAGTGACTATAGGTCCGTGTGTTCATGGAGCAGGAGGTGAATGTGGAGCCTGTAGAGCGTTAGCTTCTGTGTATGCATACAGTGTATGTCTGCATGTTTTCATACAGCTTTGTAAAAGGAGCAGATTTTCACATTATCTGTATTTCAGTTTCAAGTCTTTATAAATAAAATCAGTAAGATCCTGATCTCTCTGAATCCTGTACACTTTTAAACAGATTTAAAGCATAGAAGTCACCAGCTTGCTGCCAGGTTTCGGGTAGGAAGATCAAGTTGAGGTGATGGTCCAGTATATTCTCCTGCAGTACAGAGGCTTTGTTTGAAAGAGAGCGAACATTCAGCAATGCAAAAGTGGTGTGAGGAGAAGCAGAAGGGAGATTGTGCAGATTACACAGGTTAGCACTACGACACGCAGTCTGAACTGCTGTGCGAAATTTAGTCCAGATTGAGCATATGTTCGTCCCAGTAGAGAAGTGAACACTTTTGTTGCGGTACAGTCTCAAACCCCAATGGACATAGCGACGTCGACACAGTATGGCAGCTGTACTGGCAGGTACTTTTAAACAGTACCTGCACTTTAGAGACGGTCCCTTACAGTATTCAGAGCATATCTGCCCAACATCATCCTAACTCTATCAACCATCTCTCTATAAAACAGAGACTAAAATGTCATAATTTTACTGAAAAAGTCTCATTACAAAACAGCAGCTCTTCTAGCGTGTTAGCATCCAGCTAACCAGATAACTAGTTATAAGTTCCTGATATGTGGAGATTAAATTTTAACTGAGAACAAACATGAAACCATTAACACTAAACTTAAAACACTAAAACTCAAACACTAAACCTCTGAATTAAACTTCATCTCCGTGAATAAAACACACAGGGTACAGTGGAGGGTTTAAGATAAGATAATATGCCTTTATTGTCATTGTACAGTGTACAAACCGGATTCCAAAAAAGTTGGGACACTAAACAAATTGTGAATAAAAACTGAATGCAAACGCACAGCGATTGTTCCAGATTCTCTGAATCTTTTGATGATGTTACGCATGGTTGATGATGATAACTTAAAAGTCTTTGCTATTTTACGCTGGGTAACACCATTCTGGTATTGCTGCACTATCTTTCTCTGCAACAGTGGTGGGATTGGTTATCCTCTTACCATCTTGGCTTCAGAGAGACACTGACACTCTGAGAAGCTCTTTTTATACCCAATCATGTTGTCAATTGACCTAATTAGTGTTAATTGGTCTTCCAGCTGTTCGCTATATGCTCAATTTCCTTTTTCCATCCACTTATTGCTACTTGTCCCAACTTTTTTGGGATTTGTTGATGCCATGAAACAACATATTTTTCCCTTAAAATGATACATTCTCTCAGTTTAAACTTTTGATCTGTGATTTGTATTCTATTCTGAATAAAATATTAGATGTTGGCACCTCCACATCATTGCATTCAGTTTTTATTCACAATTTGTTTAGTGTCCCAACTTTTTTGGAATCCGTTTTTTACAACAAAATTGAGCAGCAATCTTAGCACCTTATACACAAAATAATTAAACATAGGGTTAAAATATATAAAGTGCAAAACTGAGAAAGAGACAGAGGGAAAAAAATAAAAAATAAAATTAAAATAAAACAATAATATACATATATACACATTATTTAAATATAATAAATGACTATAAAAATGGTATATTCTAAATAGACAATAGACAGGTGAGGTAGCAGTTAGTTATTGCACATTCTTTGGATAGCTTATAGAGTTATAATTATTGCACATCACAAGATTTTTTTTTTTTGCATAGAAGAAACTATATATCACACTCGAGAACAAATAGTGCAGCGAGTGATAAAAAGAACAGGGGTGGAGTGGAACACTGGAACAGTATACAGTGCTCTATTGGAGTGAAGTGTTTGCCAGTTAAGTGTTGAGGTTGTGTTTAGTTCACTTCTACTGAACACAATGTTGTCTAAGACTCCTTGTCAGTGTGTGTGTGTGTGTTGGGAAGTGTTCAGTTCCCGTATGGCTCTGGGGTAAAAACTGTTTTTGAGTGTTTGTCCGGGACGTGATGGACCTAAAGCGTTTACCAGAGGGCAGCAGGTGGAACAGGTGATGTCCTGGGTGAAATGGGTCTTTCAGGGTGTTGGCTGCCCTGTTGAGGCAGCAGGAGCTGAACAGGTCCTTCAGGCAGGGCAGTGGACAGCCAATGATCTTCTAGGCCGTGTTTATGACTCTCTGCAGTGTTTTCCTTTCTGGCACAGAGCAGCTGTTGTAACACGCTGAGATGCAGTATATCAGCACACTCTCGATGGCGGAGCCTTACAGGCTGGGTGCAGTCTGTCAGAAAGTCTTTGATCCAGAGGCAGGGTCCTGGGTCTGTGAGTTTGCTTACCAGTCTGTGGGGGATGACTGTGTTAAACGCTGAGCTGAAGTCCACGAAGAGCATCCTCACATAGCTCCCCTGGTGCTTTAGGTGTGTGAGTGCTGTGTGAAGAGCAGTGGTGATGGCATCTTCTGTGGACCTGTTTGCTTTGTAGGCAAACTGCTGTGAGTCAAAGGTGGGTGGGAGGACGGCTCTGATGTGATGTAGGACCAGTCTCTCTAAACACTTCATTATGATCGGTGTAAGTGCGACTGGACGGTAGTCGCTGGTGGTGTTCTTTTTTGGCAGAGGAATGATGGTGGCAGACTTCAGACAAGGTGGGATGATGGATTTGGACAGGGACAGGTTGAAGATTTTTGTAAAGACCACAGAGAGCTGGTCTGAACTTTGGTCTGAACATTGTAGTGCGCATGCGCGGAGAGTGCATGCTGCCTGTTACAGTAGCTCCCGCTTTGTTTTCGTTTTTCTTCTATTTCTTCTATTTATCTTAATATTTCTTTAATTTATTTTACAAGCAACTTAGTGAAGCTGTGCCCTCTCGAACCATGCTAGTAGAGAGAGTTTTGGTCAGTTTTTTCGCTGTGAAAGTTCTACTTTCACTCTCCTGGTGCACCGCGGCGCAGCAGCATGGTCCCTTTGTTTACACCCGGGATCAGCTGATCGCGCTGAAGCCGGCCGGCATGGACACCAGGACCGCTAACATCCCCGAAGAGCTTTGGAGACGGACGCACAGGGGATGCAGAGGAGGAACTAAACAGCGCACGGGGAAATCGAGGGCGAAAAGACGGAGGCTTATGGAGAAAAAGGGATATAAGCCGCGTCTTCCCACTCTCATCATGGGCAACGTGAGGTCTCTGGCCAACAAGATGGACGAGCTAGCAGCGTTAGCCATGAGTCAGAAGGAGTACCGGCAGTGTAGTTTAATGTGCTTTTCGGAGACATGGCTACACCAGGACATTCCGGATGACAACGTTTCCATCACTGGCTTTCAGACTGTTCGGGCCGACCGGGACTGCACCGAGAGCGGTAAGCGTAAAGGGGGAGGGCTAGCTGTGTTAGTTAATAACCGCTGGTGCTCCCCTGGTCACATTACCATCAAGGAACGTATCTGTTGTCCGGACATTGAGCTACTGGCTGTTGGACTTAGGCCATATTATTTGCCGCGGGAGTTCTCCCATGTTGTTGTCGTGGCTGTTTATATCCCCCCCTCTGCCAACCCGATGTCGGCGTGTGACGTCATTCACTCCGCCATAGCGCGTCTCCAAACTCAACATCCGACTGCCTTCATTGCCATATCAGGTGACTTCAACCACGTCACTATGGCCAGGACACTACCAAACTTCACACAGTATGTGGACTGTCCCACCAGAGAGGAGAGAACACTGGACCTGCTGTATGCTAATGTTAAGGATGCATACAGCTGCTCCCCCTCCCCCCTCTGGGTGGATCTGATCATAACTTGGTCAACATTAGCTCAAAGTATGTGCCTCAGGTAAAGAGTCAGCCTGTGACCACGAGGACAGTGAGGAGATGGTCAGAGGAGACTTCTGAAGTGCTGCAGGACTGCTTTGAGACTACAGACTGGACAGCACTCTATGAGCCTCATGGAGAGGACATTGACGGGCTCACAGAGTGCATCACAGACTACATCAACTTCTGTGTGGACTCCACTGTCCCAACCAGGACTGTTAAATGTTACCCAAACAACAAGCCGTGGGTAACAAAGGACATTAAAGCCCTCCTCAACAAGAAGAAGAGGGCTTTCAGAGCTGGAGACCGGGAGGAGGTGAGAACGACCCAGAGGGAACTGAAGAGAACCATCAGGGAGGCTAAAGACGGATACAGGCGGAAGCTGGAGTGGAAACTCCAGCAGAACAACATGAGGGAGGTCTGGAGTGGTATGAGGACCATCACCGGCTTCAGGTCCAGCAACAACGGGGGAGTAGAGGGCAGTGTGGACAGGGCCAACGAGTTAAATCTGTTTTTCAACAGATTTGACACTGCAAGCTCTGATCTCCCCCTCCCTGACTCCTCTGCTGCCTGGCCTCAACAGCCCACTCCACTCCACCCCCCTCCTCCTCCTGATAGCCTCCCCCACTCCTGCGATAGTCCACTTCACACCCCCTCTCCTCCCCCACCCGTCACCTCTGCAGTGAATTTCTCCGCTGACCAGGTGAGAAGACAACTACAGAGACTCCACATGAACAAGGCTGCGGGCCCCGATGGGGTCCCCCCCAGGGTGCTTAAAGCCTGTGCCACCCAACTTTGTGGAGTCCTGCAGCATGTCTTCAACATGAGCCTGTGTCTCCAGAGGGTCCCTGTGATGTGGAAGACGTCCTGCATTGTTCCTGTGCCAAAGACTCCGCGGCCCAGTGACATCAAGGACTACAGGCCAGTGGCACTGACGTCTCACATCATGAAGACCATGGAGAGACTCGTCCTGGAACAGCTCCGGCCCATGGTCCAGCCACTTCTAGACCCCCTCCAGTTCGCCTACCAACCTCGTCTGGGAGTTGAGGATGCCATCATCTACCTGCTGAACCGAGTCTACGCTCACCTGGATAAGCCAGCCAGCACTGTGAGGGTCATGTTTTTTGACTTCTCCAGTGCATTTAACACCATTCAGCCTGCTCTTCTGGGTGACAAGCTGAACGTGATGCAGGTAGACGCCCCCCTCGTGTCCTGGATTGTTGACTACCTGACTGGCAGACCACAGTATGTACGCCTGCACCACTGTGTGTCAGACAGAGTGGTAAGCAACACTGGAGCCCCGCAGGGAACTGTCCTCTCTCCCTTCCTCTTCACCCTCTACACCACAGACTTCAACTACTGCACAGAGACCTGCCATCTTCAGAAGTTTTCTGATGACTCTGCAGTAGTGGGATGTATCAGCAGGGGTGATGAGGATGAGTACAGGGCCACGGTGAACGACTTTGTTGCGTGGTGTGAGCTGAACCATCTGCAGCTCAACGTGACAAAGACAAAGGAGCTGGTGGTGGACCTGAGGAGGGACAAAACACAGGTGACCCCTATTTCCATCAAGGGGGTCAGTGTGGACACTGTGGAGGACTATAAATACCTGGGTGTTCACATTGACAATAAACTGGACTGGGCTAAGAACACTGACGCCCTCTACAGGAAGGGCCAAAGTCGTCTCTATTTTCTGAGGCGTCTGAGGTCCTTCAACATCTGCAGGACTATGCTAAGGATCTTCTACGAGTCTGTGGTGGCGAGTGCCATCCTATACGCCGTTGCATGCTGGGGCAGCAGGCTGAGGGTGGCAGACGCCAACCGGCTTAATAAACTGATCCGCAAAGCCAGTGATGTTGTGGGTGTGGAGCTGGACTCGCTGATGGCAGTGTCTGAGAGGAGGACGCTGTCTAAGCTGCAGACCATCATGGATAACGGCTCCCATCCTCTCTATCACACAGTGATGAGTCACAGGAGCACATTCAGTGCAAGACTCATCCAGCCAAAATGCACTACCGAACGTCACAGGAGGTCATTCCTACCTGTGGCTATCAGACTTTATAACTCCTCCCTTAGAGCACAACACCATTCACATGTACAGTAATAACAGTAAAACAATAATTTAATTATGTGTGCGACAGCTCAAAATGTGCAATATTTATCTGACTTCTGAACACTTACTGCTGTTAACAGTATATCTGTACTCAGTATTATAGCCACAGCCACTTTACTTTTATTTTATCTTTATTGTATTATAAGACTTTGTATATGTGTACATATTGAAAATTTCTCTCTTGTTGTAAATTATTATTGTTTATTCTAAATGGTTGCTACTGTAAAAACTGCAATTTCCCCCTGGGATTAATAAAGTATTTCTGATTCTGATTCTGATTCTGAACATACCTTCAGCATCCTTCCCGTCACACCATCAGGGCCAGCAGCTTTTCTGGGGTTCACTGCCCTGAGCACACATCTCACATCGTGCTCCTGCACAGTAAGGATGGTGTTGCTGGAGACTGGTGGAGGTCCTGTGTCTGTCTCTGCTACTTTCACCTCATAACGAGCAAAGAAGCAGTTAAGTTCCTCTGCCAGTGAGGCGTCACCCTTGACTGTTGTGCAGCTTTTGGTCTTGTGGTTGGTGAGGTGCTGAATGCCCTGCCACACCTGCTGTGGGTCACTGCTGTTGAAGTGATCCTCAATTTACCTCTTGTAGGTGGCCTTAGCCTCCTTATGCCTCTCTTCAGGTTGGTTCTAGCTGCGCTGTAGAGGGCTCTATCACTGAAGGCGGCGTTCCGCTCATTGAGGAGAATTCGGACCTCCTTTGTCATCCAGGATTTTTGGTTTGGGTACACCCTGATTTTTTTGTCCACTGTAACATTGTCCACACAGTTTTTGATTTAGTAGAGTACAGTTAGTGAGTAGTAGAATAGTAGAATTACAGTTCCTGATTCTCAAAGACGTCCCAGTTGGTCCCTTTGAAGCAGTCCTGCAGCTGTGAGGAAGCTACTTCAGGCCAAGACTTGATAGTCTTTGTGGTGGGTTGAGATTTCTTTAAGAGGTGAAATAAATAAGAAATAAAGAACAGTGATCTGATTGGCCCAGGTGTGGTAATAATTTAGTTTCATAGCTGTTCTTAATGTTTGAGTAGACCTTGTCTAATGTATTTCTTCCCCTGTTAGCACATTTTATGTGTTGTTGGAATTTGGGGAGAACTGTCTTCAGATCAGCATGATTGAAGTCACCAGCTATTATGTGAACTGCTTCAGGATAGCTGTTCTTTTGTGAGTTAATAGCGCTGAGCAGGTATCTTAGCACTATGCTAGCGTTAGGATCCAGTGGAACGTAAACAGATAAGGTGGAGCATGTGGGAAATCAGCCGTATCCTGATCACCCAGAGAGATTTGATGGGTGGCCTCAGGTTCTGAGTAGAGAGAGCCTGACTGAACGCTGTTACTGGGAGGCTGAGTGGAGCGAAGAGGTTTATATATCAGTATCATATAAATCAATCAGCAGGAAAGGAGGCGGTGATGATTCTCTGTTTGGATGGAATGTAAAGTCCTGGAGTCTGGACTGCTCTGATAACAGTTACTCTGTCCGTCACAATAATATCAGCACTGCTGTCTCAGTCTCTCCCTCTCCCTCTCTCCCTCTCTGTCTGTCTCTCCCCCTTGCTCTCTCTGTCTCTCTCTCTCTCTCTCTCTCTCTCTCTCTCTCTCTATTCTATAATACTCTTTTCTTTATCTCTCCCCCTCTCTCTCTCCCTCTCTCTCTCTCTCTCTCTCTCTCTCTATTCTATAATACTCTTTTCTTTATCTCTCCCCCTCTCTCTCTCCCTCTCTCTCTCTCTCTCTCTCTCTCTCTCTCTCTCTCTCTCTCTCTCTCTCTCTCTCTCTCTCTCTCTCTCTCTCTCTCTGTATAGTGTTTATGTGGGTTTATTAAATATTGATTCTGTAAGATGATAAAAATGTAAATAATTAATTTGGTGATTTTATAAACTCTCTTTATCTCTTACAGTTAAACAGCCTGTTTATATTATTGAGCCTTTAAGACTGATATAGCTTACTGTAAAGCTGAAGGTGTCCTCTGGATGAACAAGCTGGTATAACAGTCTGACCGTTCAACTGAATAACCAACCCTTCACTCAGTGTTATGAACAGACTGAACATCACCCATGTAATAAACACCTTCTACAAGAAACTAAAACAAGCATGTGCAATGCTCAGTGCTGAATGAAAAAGACTTCCTCCAGGTAAACACACCTGACCAGGTGCATTTGTGCACAATAACTTGGAAAAGCATCTTGGAGACACTAACAACTGTAATATAATGACTGACACACATACATCCACACACATAACACACACAGACACACACACATACTGTACATACACACCACACACACAGACACACACAGAGACAGACAGCTAAAAGGAACTAAAACACTTCCAGCATTACAGAATGAAACACCACTGCTGGTGACGTGTGCAGTCTGCAGTAAACGTGTGTGACTGCATTACAGTTATAGAAGTGAAAACAGTAAACAGGTTTGTTTATACACCATATAGTATCATGAACGTCATCGGAGTGATGAGCGGCTTTTCCATCAAAAGGGTATGCAGCCAGGGTAGCATCTTAGATGGTCCAAGAAGCCAACTGTGAACATTTCAACAATGACAGACATGTAGCCGTCCACTAAACAGATCTCCACTACTCTCCCAGCATCGGGTCGTCCACTAGTGTGTCCAACAGAGAGCACCATTCCTTTAAATGATCAGTGGAGCATCACCTACACTGACAACAGCATCCAAGACCCCCACAGATACAACAGCTACATTTCCAGTTTCACTGCTGGGTTTAAAAACACTCCTCCAGGAGTCACGTGGGAGCAACGAGCAAGATGGCTGCTTAGAAGAAGTTGTCCTAAGCCCCACTAACTTAAATCCTAAATAATCCGCGTATTTCTCCTCTTTTCGATTTTCTTTTTGTTAAGTATTTTATTATTAATATCTCTACTGTTCGAAATTGTTCATCCGTAACAAAATGTCTACAGCTTCAAAATATTTTAAGCCTTCGCGAGGAAAGGGGGCAGCTACCGCTGAACCTGGTGATGCTAGCCCAAAACGAGACTTTGTACAGACTGCTAATTTAGAAAACATCCTTGCGGAGGTGAGTAAAATGAGCTCGACGCTTAAAACAGTGGCGGCTGATGTGTCAACGATTAAGGAGACTACAGAAGAATTGAAAAACGCGGTGAACGCCATGCAGGAACGGCTAACAGAGGCGGAAGGGCGAATCTCCGACCTGGAGGATTCTGCGCAGCAGCTGGTGAATGGCCGCGAGCAGCATAGCAAGCGCATAGATAGTCTCTGGAGCCGAGTGGAAGATCTGGAAAACAGGAGCCGCCGCAACAATGTCAGACTTCTGGGTTTGAAGGAGGGCGTTGAAGGGGATAACCTGACTGGATGCATTGAAAAGATATTGTCAGAGGGCCTGCACATGCATATTGACAACGAGTTCGAAATTGAAAGAGCGCACCGCTCCCCCGGGTCTCGTCCGGATGGAGACCGACCTCCGAGACTGATTATGATAAGATTTCTGCGTTCAACCGCGAGAGATAAAGTCTTAAGGGCTGCGAGGGAGAAGGGAGGTGCGGTGTGGAATGGATGCAACATCTCCCTGTTTCCAGACATGACGAAGGAGCTGGCCGAGAGGAGGAAAACTTTTACAGCGGCGAAGCAGCTGCTGCGTGCTAAGAGCGTGAGGTTCCGACTAGCCTTTCCTGCGACGCTCTGTTTCGCGTGGAAGGGGAGGAACAGAAAGTTTGATGTCGCAACAGAGGCTGTCAAGTTTATCGAGCAGCAGGTTACTAATGGAGAATAAAATAGGGAACATTCGTCAGTACAAGGGGACTGAGAGAGGTAGGATGGGGCTGGGTAACTTGGCGTGGCTGTTTAGGTTACGACCCAGCGGCGCCTCGGTCATCCCACTGACCTAAGTTGTGGTTTTTTTTTTTTTTTTTTTAATGGACTTGGACTCAACGAGAAGAGAATCCTTAGCTGATTCTGGTTATGTTTTCCCCTCTGCTGTTGAGGGAGGATTTTTGTTGACCTGTTTGGTCATGTTGGTTCATTTTAAAATTACAGGTTTTTCAATAATGCTCACTGGTACAAAAGCCACAGTCTATATATTTAGTTTAGGAGGGTCAGGCAACATCGGACGATTTCTATGCCAACACTTTATGACAATTATATTTTCTTACTATGTGAATGACAAATAGTGCCTATGTTAAGGTAGTTTCTTGGAATATTAATGGTTGTGGGAACCCTGTGAAAAGGAAAATGGTACTTTTATATCTTAAGCATAAACAAGTGGATATAGCATTCATTCAAGAAACACATCTACAGGACGATGAAGCTAAAAAATTTAAAAGAGACTGGGTTGGACATGTTTACTATAGTTCTTTTTCCAGCAAATGTAACGGAGTTCTTATTTTGGTCCATAAGAGGTTGAATTTTTCTATGTTAAAGGAATGTAAGGATAGTAATGGTAGAGTTATTTGTATAGAAGCCAATATAAATGGGGGGGAAATAACATTATGTAATATCTATGCTCCTAACAGGGAGGATCCATCTTTCTTTCATGGACTTAATAGTATGTTAGGAAATGCCTACGGACAAATAATTTTGGCAGGAGATTTCAACCAGGTCTTGGATGGGATATTAGATAAAAGTAAATACTCAGGGATCTCAACACCGAAGGATAGAGCTGCTATTCATATGCTGATGGAAGACAATGGCCTGATCGATGCTTGGCGATTAGTCAATCCTAGAAACCGGGAGTATACATTTTACTCCCATTGCCATAAATCCCACTCAAGGATTGACCTTATTTTGATCTCCAAGAAACTAACTAATGTCATCATTGATAGCACTATCAACGCTATTTCCCTGACAGACCATGCGCCAGTTGAGCTCTGTGTAAATATACACTCAGACATGCTTAGACAAGGTAGGTGGAGAATGAACACATCCTTGCTACAGGATGAAGTATTTTCTAAAGAACTTGCAGAGGACCTATCCTCATTTTTTGAAATTAATTTGGGTAGCACAGACAGTCTAGCAATGGTTTGGGAGGCGTCTAAAGCGTACATTAGGGGTAAAATGATTGCACAGACCTCAAAAAGGAAAAAAGAGAGCAATGACATTATTAAAAAATTGGAAGTAGAACTAAATAACATGGAAAAAGATTTGGCCAGACATTATTCCGAAAGCTTATTTAAAAACATCTGCAAATATAAGTTTCAAATTCATGACATTTTTAATAAAAAAGCAGAGTATGCTATGTTCAGAATTAAAACACAATTTTATGAGTCGGGGGAAAAGACTGGCAGACTTTTGGCCAGACAGTTAAAAGAACAAAGCTCTGCACACATAATTCCAGCAATAAGAGCGGGAGGCTCTCTTGTGACATCTTCTAGGGGTATTAATGATATATTTAGGGAATTTTATGAGAACCTGTATAGATCATCTGGTGCTTCAAACGAGTTAGCAGTCCAAGATTTTTTCTCAAACATAAATCTCCCAAATTTATCTTCTGATCAGGCAGCTCTTCTTGATGCACCAATAACCCAGGAAGAGGTTAAAACCGCCATTTTATCCATGAGTACAGGGAAGTCACCAGGATCTGATGGGTTTCCTGTGGAGTACTATAAAGAATATATTAATATACTTACTCCAATCCTGACAAAAGTGTTTCAAGAGGCTTTTCAAAGAGGTTCACTCCCACCATCTCTTAATGAAGCACTCATTTCTCTGATACCTAAGAAAAATAGAGATCATACGGAGCCGGCCAACTTTAGACCGATCAGCCTCATCAATGTGGATGGTAAGATATTGGCAAAGGTGCTGGCCTTAAGACTGGAAACAGTCTTGCCACACATTATACATACAGACCAAGTAGGCTTTATAAAGGGGAGGTCTTCTACTGATAATTTGAGAAGACTTATGCACTTAATGTGGTTACATGCATCCAGCGCGGAGCCAGTGGTGGCTGTCTCGCTGGATGCTGAGAAGGCCTTTGATAGGGTTGAGTGGGAGTTCTTGCATTCTGCATTGTTGAGGTTTGGTTTTGGTTCTAGTTTTGCAAAATGGATTAAAATAATATATAGCAACCCTAAAGCATCAGTTTTGACAAACGGTCTTGCGTCGGCTCTATTTGATCTTTCTAGGGGAACGCGACAAGGGTGCCCTTTATCACCTCTCTTGTTCACAATTGTTGTGGAACCCCTGGCGGTCGCTATAAGAGCAAATCCTGCCATCAAAGGCGTGGATGGTGGTGGAGGTGATCATAAGCTAATGCTTTAT
Source organism: Prochilodus magdalenae (assembly GCA_024036415.1). Classification (NCBI taxonomy): domain Eukaryota; kingdom Metazoa; phylum Chordata; class Actinopteri; order Characiformes; family Prochilodontidae; genus Prochilodus; species Prochilodus magdalenae. The sequence continues at coordinate 100,970 of JAMWET010000152.1, read as the reverse complement.
GCTGATGATATTCTTTTTGTGACTAATGATCCCCAAAACTCTCTACCTGCACTAATGGACACCATTGACACATACTCCAAGTTATCTGGCTACCAAATTAATTGGACCAAATCAGAGGCAATGCCTATATCCAGGCATTGTCACCCACAAATAATAAAACAATATAATTTTAAATGGATTCCTAAAGGCATGAATTATCTGGGCATTAAACTAACCTCAGAGTTGGGTGAGATGGCAACACTGAACTTTGAACCTCTCCTTCAAAACATTAAAACAAACTTGGGTAAATGGGAAAAGTTACATCTGAGTCTTTGGGGGAAGATAAATATTGTTAAAATGGTAATTGTGCCACAATTTAACTATATATCTATGATGTTGCCACTCAGTAAACCTGATCACATTTTTAAACAATATGAAAATGTAATCAGAGAATTTTTTTGGGCAGGGAGAAAACCCAGATTTAAATGGAGTAAGATGTGTGTGCCCAAAGAGAAGGGTGGGCTTGGTCTTCCGGATGTTAGGCTATACTGTATAGTTTGTCATTTGAGATGGCTAAAATAATCAACCACTGGAGGGGAACAGTATCTGGTTTAGTGTGGGCCAATATGGAGGAAAACCTGGCAGCACCGTTCCATCTGATAAATGTGCTATCCCAGTGTTTGAAAAGTAGAGGGAAGGACATAAACCCAGTCACTAGGCATTCTCAGGAGGTCTGGGCAAAGGTTCATAAATTGTACAAGATTTCCCACCACAAACAACCTTATGCTTCACTCTGGTTCAACCCAGAGGTGAAGATTGGAAAGCAGAAGGTGTTTTGGAAAAGATGGCTAGACAAGGGCATACACACTGTAAATGATCTTTATAAGGAAGGGACATTCATGTCATTTAATGAACTTGTCCAACAGTACAAGTTGCAAGAAAAGGGAGATTTCTGGAAATATTTACAAATTAGACATTGCGTAATTAAAATGTTTCAATCAGAGAGACTAGCTAACCCGATAGTTGACTATCTAGATAACCCTTTTAATCATAAGGCGTCAACTTTCTATAAAAATTCAACTTACTCAATTAGTGACATATGTGATCATTTAAGAGTAATTTGGCAGAGAGACCTTAAATGTGAAATTAATAAGAATACCTGGAGTCAAATTATAGCACAGAATGGTAAATATGTCAGAGAAGCTAGAGGGAAATTCATTCAATATAAAATTCTGCACCGGTATTATTGGACACCTTGTAGGCTCTTCAAAATAGGACTAACAAATAGTAGTTCATGTTGGAAGTGTAAATCAGAAATGGGAACCTTTTTACATCTCATATGGGAATGCCCCATGGTTAAACCTTTTTGGCATGGTGTGCTGAAACTTATGGAGACATGGGCGGGGGTAACCCTACCGGTGTGTCCCCGTTTGTGTCTTTTGGGAGATAAAACAGAAACCCCAACTCTAACAAAAAGTGCATATTCGGTTCTGATGGTGGGGATCGTCTCAGCTGCCAGAATCATATTAAGACACTGGAAATTATCCACATGTCCAACACTCCAAGAGTGGAAAATTCTAATGAGTGAGACCTCGTCATACGAGGTTATGCTAGCCAGAATAGGGGGCAAAGGGCTTGTGGAACGGGGAATTTGGCATGAGTTCATGGATCATCTCACTTCTAACTAACAGCATGGGTATGACTATGTATATGTCATTTATTTATTTCACAGTATTTTACTTAACTCCTTCTGATGGGGCCGGCCTAGACCCTGAGGGTGTCTTTTATTTTTATTTTTATTTTTTTTCCTTTCTCCTCCGCCCCCCTTTATGCCTGGCCTTCTGTCTCTGTCTCCATGTATGACGTACCATATGAGCATCTGTTAACTGTGTTTAAATAAAAACTTGAATTACAAAAAAAAAAACACTCCTCCAAATAATACACCAACATTAGCTGATGTCTTGTGTCCAGAGTGTTACCAGCATCATGAACCACCTTTTAAAGAAAGGACACTCAGCTTCAAACCTCACTCTCCAGAATTCAATTAGGGGACCAAACTGTTTGATTAGCGGAGGATAATGTTCCAGATAATGATGTTCAGGGAGCAATTTAGTACAAGGACAAACTTCTAAAAGCGACTGCTGGTGGTCAGAGATTTAGGCTTGAAGGTAGCACAGGGTCTCTGTGGTGAACGAGGGGCTGGATAACAGCTCAGTCTGTTTAAAGGACAGCCTTTCTTCAGACCCTCAACACAAGACATACCACTTTACCCAAGTACAACAGCTTCATCATACAGTTCAGAGTCATCAGTATATAGTCCGAGAGCTACACCTGATTCTCCAGACTGAACCGGGTTCTCTTTACAGTGTTCTCCATCTTTAAATGAACTGTACTGATCTTCCTGTGGACTGGATCTCTCTAGTGTCTGAAATCTCAGTTCTCTCCAGCAGTTTGCTGAGCAGTTCTAAAACAGGAACATAAACAGAAGTGTGTTTTTACTGGTGTATTTAACACATACTCACCTGGTCCAATAAGAATAAAGCTCTTTCTATAATACGACTGTCTTTTACACTCTGGGCCAAGAGGCCCCTCCCCTGAGAGCAATCTGAGTGGACTCAAAGTTTGTATCTGTTCAGTCAATGAAGCTACAACAGATGCACCAACTACAATGTACTGTCCTCCAACACTTTATCAATAACTCTCTATATACTGATGAGCTAACTCATCAGTTATTTCCTGTACTGCTGAAATTTGAGACATATAGAAGTGTCTGCATGTGGAGTTCCCAACTGACGCTGAGTCTTAACATTTCCAGATTCAGTCTCAGATACAAACATTATTACACCTAAACTGAGTGAATTATATAAAATAAGAAGGGAAAATATGTTCACCAACGTTGACGTCTGCATCCTGTAGTGACAGTGCATTTCTTAATTTCGCAATATTGCGTAGTTGTAGGAAAGCCATTCTAGTGATATTATTAATATGCTCATCGAAGGCCAAATCAGGATTGATCGTGACCCCAAGACTTTTAACAGAGGTACCTGGTGGGACTAAGGAGCTGTTTAGATTGAGTGGTAATGCAGACAGCTCGGTTCTAACACTTCTGGGTCCAAAAAGAACTTCTGTTATGTCTGAGTTCAATAGGAGAAAGTTACTGGACATCCAGTCTCTTATGTCTCTAACACCCTTATGTCCTCTATCTTATTAAGGTGAAGAGAATCATCTGGTCTGGCTGAGATATACAGTTGCGTGTCATCAGCATAGCAGTGAAAATGTATGGTTATGGTTTCTGATTATGGTACCGAGTGGTGCATATATAAGGTAAATAATATAGGTACTACGACAGATCCCTGTGGAACACCAAACTTTACTTTTGTGTGAGTGGACAATTGACCGTTTATATTTACAGACTGATAGCGGTCGCTTAAGTAAGATCTGAACCATGAAAGAGCTTTTCCTGTTACTCCTACAAGGTTTTCCAGTCTATCTAGTAGGATGGAGTGGTCTATTGTGTCAAATGCTGCACTAAGATCCAGTTGGACCAGTAAGGATGAGTTACCTCTGTCAGAGAATAGGGGTTTTTGGGATGTAACCTAGGCTAAGAGATGAGTTTATTATAGACAGAAGAGGCGTGGTTATTTCTGGCAGAACTTTCTTCAGTAAACTAGTCGGAACTGGATGTAGTATGCATGTAGATGATTTTGAGGATGAAATGATTTGAAATAGATCTCTTTGTTGGAGTAGAGAAAAAGATTCCAGCCTCTCTGCAGGTGTTATACTGTGCTCTAGATTAGGATTTGCTGTACTGGGAAGTAAACTTGAAGCTGTTACCTGCGCATTTTGTATTTTTAGCCTAATTGTTTCAACCTTATGGTAACACTTTACAATAAGGGTACATTAATTAACAGTACTTAAGGCAGTAATAAGCATTAGTAAACCGTTAAGTAATGTCATAATTAATCATTAACTAATGTTAAATTAGGCTTTATTAAATGATTTGCAATCATTAGTATATGGTCAAATAATGTCTCAGTAAATCATTACATAATTATTAATAAATGGTTAAGTACTGTTTGAATTGCTCATTAACTAATGATAGACACAGAAATTAAGTAAATTTTAGATTTGATTAAGTAATTTATAACCATTAATAAATGTTAGGTAAAGTCTTAACTAGTCGTGAACTAATCTTTAATAAATGATTGTGTTGTCTTAACAACTTATTTACTGCTGATACAAAATGACTGAAGACTATTTTTGCTTTTATTATAAGCCTTAATTGGTAAATGCTTAAATAATGTCTTTAATATCATTAACTAATTAAGAGTAATGATAGTTAATATTATTTTAGATATTAAGAAGTTTATTAATGTCCTAAACTCAACAAAGCTCAACAATTAACAAGCTCTTCCTGAGGTGGCTATGTTAGGGCAGGAAAGAAATGATACACCAGAATCAGTGTTGGGAACTACTGGTTTAAAACAATATCTGTCAACAATATCTTACTTACCATCCTCCAAGTTATGAAGTCTTGATAAAGGCTGAGCTCTGTGGGCAGACTCCATTGACTTCATGAAGACTTCACGTATTGTAAAGTTGCATGACCATATCTTATAAGTAGTGATATATATGAGGGTACAAGAGTGTGTTTAATTCATATCAATTAATATATATAATTAATGTATTTGTGCTTAATAAGCATTACTTAAACATTTATAACCCTTAATTACATGTATTTGTTACCCTTATTGTAAAGTGGAAACATATTTACCTTTAGTAACACTTTATAAACACACAGGAGGACACAGTAAACATTAATCAATGTCAGTTAACCATTAGTTAATATTAATAATATATATAATTAATGTATTTGTGCTTAACAAGCATTACTTAAACGTTTATAACCCTTAATTACATGTATTTGTTACCCTTATTGTAAAGTGGAAACATATTTACCTTTAGTAACACTTTATAAACACACAGGAGGACACAGTAAACGTTAATCAATGTCAGTTAACCATTAGTTAATATTAATAATATATATAATTCATGTATTTGTGCTTAATAATCATTACTTAAACGTTTATAACCCTTAATTACATGTATTTGTTAGCCTTATTGTAAAGTGGAAACATATATACCTTTAGTAACACTTTATAAATGCACAAGAGGACACAGTAAACATTTTTAAATGTCAGTTAAGTATTAATTAATATTCATTCATGTATATAATTAATGTATTTGTGCTTAATAAGCATTACTTAAACACATATAACCCTAAATTACATGTATTTGGTTCCCTTATTGTAAAGTGGACAACATATCAACTATTAAAATTACCTAGTGTTTAAGACATGATAAACTATTTACTCACAATTAAACCTTAATTAATGCAATACTCATACATTTTTAAATATTACTATTTAAGCAATTACACTATAGTGACACCTTCACAAGAGTATAGTACAGACTGTTATAATCCATAAACTATACAAACCTGGGAACATCTTAATGGGAGGGTATAAATAAGTACTTTATTTTTTTAACTTTACTGCTCTTGCAGAATAATGAACATGACAAAAATATACCATATCAGGCATATTTGTACCTTGCAAACAATGCAATACAAGTTGTAAAATTACAGACAGCTAGTGCAAATGCTGCTTCCTGATGTTGAAGAAGCTCTGCATACTTTTCAGGAGCTGCAATTGCCAGCTCTGCAATGGCTGCAGTGTGGTCAATTGTATTTCTGTCAACTCCATATTTTTGGAAAGCGTCTGACATGGTCTTGTCCTTCTTGTAGGTTGAGAGGATTGCTTTGTATCGCTGTACCACCTCATTTTCGCCTCAGTGCCATCTATGTCGTGTTTTTTGCTGGACTCTTGTTGAAGTAATTTACCCTTCGGGAGACCTAAAATAAACAAATATATAAATAAATTAATAGTAGGCCTGTAAACGCCAAGAATGTTCTGGTCAGTATTTGTGTGTGTGATTTTATAGGCACAAAACAATTATGACTGATGACTTTTTCTATTAGAATTAGGAAACAGAGTGTATCAACCTCACTGTAACTTTAACTGCCTTATGTAAATGATTTCCATCATGACATCAGGACTTGCTGCCCTGTATTGTGACTGGCTGAGTCAAAAAGCACCATGTAATAAAATCTCTTTATAACTTCATTGTGAAGAGGGAGGCTAATCAGTTGTTGATGATGGTTTTGATGGCAATACAAAAATGTATACCGAAGTGTTTTACACTTTTGCCACCTATAAATGGTGCATAGAGAAATAGAGGTAACTAGACAAATCTGCGCATTCACTCCTCAGAAAGTTGAGTCCTAAGAAAGTCTTTTTCCTTTGTCAAAGCATCTACCTTCTCTTCCAGGTTTTGAACCATTAATTTGTACATGCTACTTTCTGATTTGGCTTTGGCTAAAGCAACAGTCACAGTTGGAGCCACTGCAGTTTGGTCATCTACAATTAGAGCACAACATATTCATCAGTCAATTAAGCAAAATATGCCTCAAACAGTTAATGGAATTTAAACATATCCTGAAAAGATAAACCAAAAAATAACCGTTACAACAGTATTAATCTATTTATAAAGCATACACATTACTGTAATGTCAACGTAAAAATATGTAAGATATGTTTCTATGAAAAAACATAGAAAAGTCTTGTATTATTCCAGGCAGAAATATTGGTCATTGTTAAAACAACTGATAACATTAAAAAAACGTTTATACATCAATAAAGTCGATAAAGTTAATAGAGTTAGTTAGTTATAAATGATGCATAGAAAGTGCACGCTAGCTAGCTAGCTGGATGGGCCACCAGTCATTAGCTAGCTAGCTAATGTTGCTGGTAAATTGGCTTTCTAGAAAATAAAGTCAAGATGAAATATTTATCTAGTAGCTTTAGCTAGTAACTTACCATTTTCAGTCGTAGATTTTTTGTGCGGTTCATCTTTTTTTCTTCTTATTGATCAGCCTAGTTTGAGGCGGCGATTTTCGAGGTTGCTGGCTCATTTTGGCTACAGTTGAGCTTACGTGTCTCCCGCCGCATGGTGTCGCTGTGATTAGACTTAGATCACTTAGACTACACTGGGCAGCGTGTGAGAAGAAAAACGAATGCACAGGATTTTGAGAGGCGTCAGCCCATCGCTGAACAGCAGAGCACAGGAACACAGAGATTAATCTAAATACTTCATCCAATCTGTAAGTATTGTGACTTTGTTATTATATTTATGTACGCATTTTACAAAATGACGTTATGAGATGTATGTTTTTATTTTGCTGTTGGCTTGCTTTGCTACATATGCGGCTTTGGCTCAATTGGTGTTTAGTTATACATTCATAGAGATTATAGACATTATAAAAAACCATGTTCCAAACACTCCGGCATTCTGTTCTCTTCAGTATCTAGATCTGATTCTGTTTCTATGTACATTTTGTACAGCATCCCAGCTTTTTTGGAAACTGGGTTGCAGGTACTGTTAATTGTGTCATACTATTTGCTTCACTGTCTAAAGAGCAGCAGCATAATTAGTTGCTTAATAAATTATTTAAGAAAAATATTAAGAATAGTTTTTACTAAACAGTAAACAGTGTGTGAGTGAGTGTAAAAAGGAGGCTTCATATGTATACATTTTATAGTCAATATATTTCAGTGAAATTACATGTAGTCTAACTTTTTGATAGAAATATCATTTGTAAAAGAATTCTGCACAAGAATGAAAAAGGGAATTTTTTTGTTTTTCAGTATGGACGAGTACGGTTTGCAAACACGTGGCGGAGAAGAAAGTGGGTCTTTGGGATTCTTGGGCAAAGAGCATCTCTCTGTAATTAAGTGGACCTATTGGTTAGCAAACCACCACAATGATGGGCCTTTTGGGAGACTCATGAAGGACATTCGGAAAATGTACCCGCTGTAAAAAGCAATTAAGCATGTATGGGATCTTCCTTAAGTAATTGTTAATATAAAAAATAAAATGGTATGTGGTCAACTTCACAATAAAGGTGTGTTTCAAATGCTTGCTAAGCATATTATGTTATCAGATTTTTAATGTGTTTTTTTTACATCGTATCAAGGTATAGCATGAGAATTGAGCAGTGGATAATTGTGAATCTAGAGTAAGATCTTGTTAGCAATCCTATCCATTAATTAAGTAATATTTCAGGTTTTTAAAATTTAGAATGAGAATTGTGTAGCACATTAATACTTAACTGACATTTAATAATGTTTGACTGTGTGCTCTTGTGTGTTTATAAAGTGTTACTAAAGGTATCCACTTTACAATAAGGGTAACAAATACATGTAATTAAGGGTAATAAACGTTTAAGTAATGGTTATTAAGCACAAATACATTAATTATATATATTATTAATATTAACTAATGGTTAACTGACATTGATTAACGTTTACTGTGTCCTCCTGTGTGTTTATAAAGTGTTACTAAAGGTAAATATGTTTCCACTTTACAATAAGGGTAACAAATACATGTAATTAAGGGTTATAAATGTTTAAGTAATGCTTGTTAAGCACAAATACATTAATTATATGTATTATTAATATTAACTAATGGTTAACTGACATTGATTAACGTTTACTGTGTCCTCCTGTGTGTTTATAAAGTGTTACTAAAGGTAAATATGTTTCCACTTTACAATAAGGGTAACAAATACATGTAATTAAGGGTTATAAACGTTTAAGTAATGCTTATTAAGCACAAATACATTAATTATATACATTATTAATATTAACTAATGGTTAACTGACATTGATTAACGTTTACTGTGTCCTACTGTGTGTTTATAAAGTGTTACTAAAGGTAAATATGTTTCCACTTTACAAAAAGGGTAACAAATACATGTAATTAAGAGTTATAAACGTTTAAGTAATGCTTATTAAGCACAAATACATTTATTATATATATTAATTGATATGAATTAAACACACTCTTGTACCCTCATATATATCACTACTTATAAGATATGGTCATGCAACTTTACAATACGTGAAGTCTTCATGAAGTCAATGGAGTCTGCCCACAGAGCTCAGCCTTTATCAAGACTTCATAACTTGGAGGATGGTAAGTAAGATATTGTTGACAGATATTGTTTTAAACCAGTAGTTCCCAACACTGATTCTGGTGTATCATCTCTTTCCTGCCCTAACATAGCCACCTCAGGAAGAGCTTGTTAATTGTTGAGCTTTGTTGAGTTTAGGACATTAATAAACTAATATTATAAAATAATATTAACTATCATTACTCTTAATTAGTTAATGAGATTAAAGACATTATTTAAGCATTTACCAATTAAGGCTTATAATAAAAGCAAAAATAGTCTTCAGTCATTTTGTATCAGCAGTAAATAAGTTGTTAAGACAACACTTAATCATTTATTAAAGATTAGTTCACGACTAGTTAAGACTTTACCTAACATTTATTAATGGTTATAAATTACTTAATCAAATCTAAAATTTACTTAATTTCTGTGTCTATCATTAGTTAATGAGCAATTCAAACAGTACTTAACCATTTATTAATAATTATGTAATTGTGTTGCCCTTAAGGCATTTTGTCTAAATAAATAAGTTCATGGGTTTAAATAAATAATGCTAAAAAATGTAATTATACGTTGTTTGGGTGAACAATTTCTTATTTATTTAAGTTTTTATTTAAAAATATTTTCGCTGAAATGTACTTCCGGTTTCCGGACATGTACTTCCGGTTTCCGGTTTTCGGTTTTTCGCTTGTAAACAAAGATCCGTGCGGAAGAAACAGCATGGAAACGTAAACGGATGCTATCCACGTTGAACTATCAGGCTGGAATGCCGTAAGTTTCATTATATAATGGTTTATACAGTATGTGTATGTAATCTCTATGTTGAAATTGGATTTATTTTCTGTTATTACAATTTTCACCACACATTCATGAAGACAATTAAACACGCTGCAATTGAACTCCAGGGTCTTCGTTCGTGGTTTAACTCGGTGTCACCAACATTCTTGTTGAAAACACTACAGTAATGATTTACTGAGACATTATTTGACCATATACTAATGATTGCAAATCACTTAATAAAGCCTAATTTAACATTAGTTAATGATTAATTATGACATTACTTAACGGTTTACTAATGCTTATTACTGCCTTAAGTACTGTTAATTAATGTACCCTTATTGTAAAGTGTTACCTATTTTATTATTGAAGAAATTCATAAAGTCATTGCAAATGTATGTTAACGGTATCTGAGGTTCAGTTGCAGATTGGCTCTTGGTTAATTTAGAGATTGTGCTAAATAGTAATCTTGGATTATTTTTGTTATGATCTATCAGTGAGGACAGATAAGATGAACGTGCTACACTAAGAGCTGTTCTATAGTCTATGAGGCTATCCTTCCAGGCAGACTGGAATACTTCAGGTTTAGTCAGGCACCATTTACGCTCTAGTTCTCTGACGGTCTGTTTTAGTGCTCGAGTGTGATCATTACACAATGGAGCTAGTTTCTTCTGCCTAATTCTTTTATGTTTTAATGGAGCCACTTTATTTAAGGTAGAGTGAAAAGGGTAAGAATATCTAGATCAGTGGGTTCAGACAGAGAGCCAATAGTATTTGACAGATCTGGGAGGTTTTCGATAACGCTACGAGGTGTAGAGGATGTCATAGTGCGCTTAACACAGTATTGTGTGGATAAACCTGTAGTACGACTAAAGCTAATTTCATATGAGATTAGATAATGATCTGAGACTGCTGTGGTCTGAGAAAGTATAGTTAGATTGTCTATATTCACTCCGAAGGTAAAAATTAAATCCAGAGTGTGGCTACAGTAATGAGTTGGTCCCATTATATTCTGAGTGATACTGAATGAGTCTAGGATGGATAAAAACGCCTTACTAAGTGGATCCTGTGGTTTGTCAAGGTGAATATTGAAGTCTCCATTATTGCCTTTTTTGAGACTGTTATTAAACTTGATAAGAAGTCAGCGAGTTCCTGTAAGAACTCAGAATAGAGCCCTGGTGGCCTGTAGATTGTAATCAGTGAAAACGAGTGTTTTTTCGTTCTTTGATTACATATATTAAAAAACAGAATTTCGAAAGAAGAGTATGTGCAGCCTGCTTTCTGGATTATTCCTAGAGAAATGGAGAAGATGGTTGCTACACCTCCACCCCGCCCATTTAAATGAGGACGGTGTACATAACTGTAGCCTGTCGGGGTGGCTTCATTTAAAGCTAAGTACTCTTCAGGTCTGATCCACGTTTCTGTGAGACACAGTGCTTCAAAACCATGATCAGTAATGATCATTAATAAGGACGGCCTTAGATCAGACCTAGTTTCAGACTCAGTGTACGATCATTGTGAACTGATTGAACGGGTCTGATGTTAATTAGGTTAGTAAGACTAACTGTTTGCAGTTTTCTAAAGTTTTGTTTGACTCGGAGAACAGACTCAGTCTCGATTCTATGGATCCTATGTGGCGTCTCTAGGCAGCGAGCAGACACTTGGTTTAGCCTGTTTGTCTGCTGCCTGGTCTTGGCCCCGGTTTGTCAGCGATTAACTCTCCTACTCTGATTAAGACTTTGTGCCACGTCGAACTGGAAGAGGGCCAGAGCATGTTACGGCATCGGACATTGTCTGGGCTAATTGACACACCTCTTTAATATTAGCCTTAGTAATCTCTGACTGCCGCAGACGAATGTCATTAGTCCCTACGTGAATAACTATCCTCGAATATCTATGACTAGCTAGAATCCTAAGATTACCACTAATGTCCGGTGCCCTGGCTCCCGGTAAACAGCTAACTGCTACTTCTCCTAAAGGAGAAGCTATTTTCATGTGTAGTAGAATAGAATCTCCTATAACCAGAGCTCTTTCAACAGGCTTCTCGGCGGGTGTTTCACCGAGAAGGGAAAACCTGTTTGACACGTGAACCGGGGAGGAGCGGTGCTCAAGTGGGCCAGCTTTAGCGTTCGCTTTAGCCTTAGCTTCAGCATTAGCTTTTGCCTTAGCTTCGGCGTTAGCTTTAGCTTTAGCTTCAGCGTTAGCTTTAGCTTTGCCTCTATGCTGCCGAGACACCACCCATTCGCCCCGCTGTGAGGGCTCTGCTGCCGGAGTCGAGTACGCGCTAACTCTCCCTGAGGCATTCAGAGCCTCTAGCTGAGAGTCTAAGCTCCGCTCACTATTCCTGCTCTTTTCCAGGTTCCGGGTGCACACCTCTAACTCTATAATCCTCTCCGTCAGACAAGAGACTAACTTACACTTACATATAAAGCTAGAACCGCTGCTGTCACTAGAGACAGAGAGAGAAACATAGCTAAGCATGTTGCACTCAGAGCAAAACAACAGGTCACGGTCTGCCATACTGATACTTACAGTTTGTGTAGATGCGTGAAAGGTAGCCTTCGAAAGCCTGTGGTTTTAGTTTATCACACAGGTATTCCTCTCATCTGCACGTTACTGAACGGACCTGTAGCAAACAAACCCGTGAGAACAGTCTACTATAGCAAACTAGAAGGAAGGAAGCAGCGTTGGCAGGAAGCAGCGTCGGCAGGAAGCAGCGTCGGATACACCTCATCACCGATACCTACCTGTTAAATATCTATACCCCTTATTACTGATACCTACCTGTTAAATATCTATACACCTTATCACCGATACCTACCTGTTAAATATCTATACACCTTATTACCAATTCTCGTTTTTTTCCATGTGGCACCACTGTTCTGGAAAAAACGTAATTTCATTTCACTGTGTACTTGTACAGAGCTGTAATGCCAATAAAAACACTTGACTTGACTTGAAATTAAGTTAAGAATTTGTGTGACAGCTCATGATTAATAGCAGCAGTAATACTGATTAAACAGCATGACTAAATGTCTATACACTGTAATTTTGTTACAACTTCAAATAAAGCGCTGCAAGATGTTTTATAAAATCTGACTAATCAATTTATTAAATGCCTTAACAAACTACTTAAATTCAGTAAATGACTTACAGATGACTTACAGATTTTTACAAATAGAGAACAGTTTTCACTTTAGATTAGGGGCTGGAAAGTGTTGCATAAATTTTGACCAACTCGTTTATAAATGACTTAACAAAAGAACTTAGTTTATAGATGACTTATAAGCATTTTAGATATTCATATGTAGAGAATAGTTTCCACTTTAGATTAGGGGCTGCACAAATGTTGCAAATAATGTATACGTAATTTACAGCTCATTTATAAAACATGAGTAAGAATATCATATATATCAGAATATATATTTACTTCCGGTGCCGACACGAGTGGCTGCCTGTTCCAGTAGCTCTGTCTGTATTGTGTGTTTTTCTAGAGTTTTCTACCTTTATTTATTTGTCTTTTTGCTTCTACACACGTCTGGTGTGTATCTTATCTATAGCCTAAGGATATTTTTATCGTTAATATGCAGGACAGCGAGGAATATCGTGTTTATTCCCGTGAACAACTGCTGGCCCTCCGACCCATGGGACATGGGGGCATTGTCCAAACAATACTGGCGGAACTGAGGTGGAAGTATCGAGGCTCCAGGGCTGGAGCTAAGCTAAAGGCTAAGAAGACAGAGAAGCGGTGGAGATACAAACCCTCGGTTCTGTCTGTGGTTATGGGGAATGTCAACTCGCTGACTAACAAAACCGATGAGCTGAGTTTGGTCTCCTGAAGCAGAAGAAGCCCTCAAGGACTGCTATGATACCACTGATTGGAGCGTGCTGCTGCACCCACACGGAGAGGACATTGAGGGGGTAACGCACTGTGTTACGGACTACCTGAATTTTTGTATGGATGTTGCTGTTCCCACAAAGACTGTATGCTGCTTCCCAAACAACAAGCCCTGGATTACCAATGACATCAAGGACCTCCTCAACAAAAAGAAGAGGGCATTCAAAGATGGAAACAGACAAAGTGTGCCCCAGAATGCTTAAGGCATGTGCTGCCCAACTGGGGGAGCCCCTCCAACAGGTTCCTGCCATGTGGAAGACAACCTGCCTCATTCCAGTCCCCAAAAAGGCACACCCGAAGGAGCTGAACGACTACAGGCCGGTTGCTTTGACATCTCACGTGATGAAGACCATGGAGCGACTGCTGCTGAACCACCTCAGACCTCAGGTCCAGCATGCTGAGGACCCACTGCAGTTTGCGTACCGGGAGAAGGTGGGAGTGGAAGATGCCATCCTCTATCTTTTACACAGAGCTCACTCTCATCTGGACAAGGGGGGTGGTGCTGTGAGGGTCATGTTCTTCGACTTCTCCAGTGCCTTCAACACCATTCAGCCCCTACTACTGAGAGACAAGCTGATGAAGATGGAGGTGGACATGCACCTGGTCACCTGGATCACTGACTACCTCACCGGGAGAACACAACATGTCAGGATCAGGGACTGCTTGTCTGATACGGTGATCAGCAGCACAGGAGCACCACAGGGGACTGTTCTCTCTCCAGTCCTGTTCACCCTGTACACATCGGACTTCAAGTACAACTCGGAGTTATGCCACATGCAGAAGTTCTCTGATGACACTGCAATCGTGGGGTGTGTGCGTAATGGCCAGGAGAGGGAGTACAGAAGCCTGGTTGAGGACTTTGTGGAGTGGTGCACTACCAACCATCTGAAGCTGAACATCACCAAAACCAAGGAGATGTGTATAGACTTCAGGAGGTCCAGGCCCTCTCAGTAGCCAATCTCCATCAAGGGGGTCGATGTGGAGGTGGTCAGGTCCTACAGATACCTTGGTGTGCACCTGGACGAGAGGCTGGACTGGTCAGTAAACACTGACACAGTCTACAAGAAGGCACAGAGCAGACTGTACTTCCTCAGGAGGCTGGGGTCCTTCAGGATCTGCCAGAAGCTCCTGCTGATGTTCTTCCAGTCTGTGGTGGGCAGCGTCCTCTTCTACGCTGTGGTGTGTTGGGGAGGCAGTATCAGCAGGAGGGATGCTGGGTGACTCAACAGCCTGGTGAGGAAAGCTGGTTCTCTGCTGGGACTAGAGCTGGGGTCCTTAACACCACTGGCAGAGAGGAGAGCCCTCAGCAAGCTGCTCAACATCATGGACAATGTTCACTATCCTTTGCACACCACGATCATCAGGCAGAGGAGCTCATTCAGTGGCAGACTGCTGTCCCAGTCCTGCTCCACAGACAGACTCAGAAAGTCTTTTGTCCCTCAGGCCATAAGACTGTTCAACTCCTCTCAGTACAGCAAATGAAAAACTCTGGACACTCTTTCCTTCCGGTCACTCCAATGGACACACCCCCATCTCTGCACACACTCCCTCCTAAATGCCCTATTTCTATTTATATTGTATTATTCTACTCCATACTGTACTGTTTACACATTTTGCACTGATAAATTATTTATATTACTAAGTATTTGCACTGTCTGTATGACTGACAACAGCCATCTTCCTAATTTGCTCAGCAAATGGTTTACCACTACCTCCATTTATACTTTACACTTTACACAGACACTAATGACTCTATTTTTTACTTTCATACTTTATACTGTATCTCTGTCTCTATCTGTACAACTCTCTTGTGCTTCTGTTGTTACTTCTGTATAGGTTGTATATCTGCCACTGGATGCCTTGAATTTCCCTCTGGGATCAAAAAAGTATCTATCTATCTATCTATCTATCTATCTATCTATCTATCTATCTATCTATCTATCTATCTATCTATCACTGATGTTAATTTTTAGCAAATCATTAGTTTAGCAAATCATTGGGGGTTCAGAAAATGCACATTACATTAACAGCCAGAATTAATGAAGATTGTATTTTGTTGTAAGTGCATGTACAGTATATGCAGTAAAAGTGAATAACACCTGAACTACTGATCTGTTCATAATTAATTCATTATGAAGTAGCAGCTCTCAGCAGTCTTGGTGCTTGTCTTTCGTGTGCCTTGGCTCAAGCTGAGCTGTACTTGAAGCTCAAAACGCTCTTGGTCATTGGGTAAGAAGAAGCTGGTCTGTGTGGTGGCTTTGTAGGCTTCAATACTAATTAGTTCAGGATTAGTAAATCATAAGGTCAAACTTTATAGATGTTTTATTTTGTTAGGATTTTTGACCACTGAGAGCCTAAACTTTAAAGTCTTTTGTAAATACGCTACTAACAATAATTATAATTATTGTATGTACATAACTGATGAATAAATGAATACCTGATTTATTCATCATTTGTATATTATGAAATAACAACTTATATGTGTCTTATAAAGCGTTTCTAATATACTAATTTATGATGTACAGAAGTACATCATTAATTCATGATTAGTTCATTAGGATATAAAGACTTATAAATGTTTTATAAACAAACATTATTATAAAGTATTACCAGATTCTCATTCCCACAAACAATAGTTTAGTTAGTAAAGTGAATTAACATTATTTAATGAATTAGATACAATCAACTACTTAAGTACATATGGTACTTAATTGGAAAATCTATAATGAGACTACCTGATTAGATCTAACAAAGTCTTTTATTTACTGAGCGTAACTTATTTATTCACAAAGAGCATACTGTCAATTATTACAGTACATCTGATTCATCATTTTGAAGTCCTCGAAATTAAATACGACTGACCTACATCATACATGTCACTGTTCATTATTGGTCAGAGATTGAAAGTACGCAAATACTTGCCTGTGTGGTTTCCATGATAAATAAATATCTCTTGATAGAACGGATCACGCTCTATATTTCTATAATTGATGTAGGCTTTAAAACTAAACAATGCCTTCTAAAACTAAACCATTCTTCCTCACACAGTGTAAAGTCTTACGCAAATCTCTCCATTGAGAGTTGGCACGATTTAATGACAAGTACCTCCGTCCAAATAAATGCCGTATTTGTGAGAAATATTACCCCGTGGTAAGATTTACGTAGGTTTTGTCTGTTTAAAGCAACACACATCCATAAGTCTTTAGAAGATTTAAAATATTCATCTCATGTTTTGCCTTGACCCTTACAATGTAGGGGGGTGGTGGGTGCGTTTGGTGGGAAATTTTACTATACAATAGACCTGTCAAAAGGTCTGATGTGGGGAAAATGGGAGGGCATAGGTCCGGGGAGGGCATAGGTCCAGGGAAGGATATGAACAACATGAACAAGCAGCATGAAGGCATATTAGCATTAGCAACATTAGCATTAGCAGTCCTATAAATATGCTGGTGTGTTTATAGATTAGATTATCTTGAAGAATATGAGTCGTAACTCCTGAACCCCAGTTTCTACCTAACACACAGTCTTAATGTACACCTGTAATAGAAACAACTCCAGCATGTTCGACTTTTATTTTTGCTAGAGGAGTATGTAGTAAAACATGTGATCATAAGGTTCTATTAAATAAACATAAGACACTATAAAAAAAAATAAGTATTAAATTTGCTTTTAAATTCCAGTTAGAATAAAAAGGTCTGTTAAAATGATATATACAGTGGGGTGCAAAAGTTTGGGCAGCGTTGTTAATTTTCCTGATTTACCTTTATAAAGCATTGATTGTTTGGATAAAAAAATTAAGTTAAATATATCATATAGGGGACTAACACAGTGATATTTGAGAAGTGAAATGAAGTTTATATGATTTACAGAAAGTGTGCAATAATTGTCTAAACAAAAGTAGGCAGGTGCAAAAAACCTTTAGTAGATCCTCCTTTCGCAGAAATAACAGCCTCAAAACACTTTCTATAGCTTCTAATGAGAGTCTGGATTGTGGCTGAAGGTGTTTTAGACCATTCTTCTTTACAAAACATCTCTAGTTCATTCAGGTTTGATGGTTTCCGAGCATGGACAGCTCTCTTTAAGTGACACCACAGATTTGCAATAATATTCAGGTCTGGGGACTGAGATGGCCATTCCAGAACGTTGTACTTGTTGCTCTGCATGAATGCATTAGTAGATTTTGAGCAGTGTTTAGGGTCGTTGTCTTGTTAGAAGATCCAGCCCCGGCACAGCTTCAGCTTTGTCACTGATTCCTGGACACTGGTCTCCAGAATCTGCTGATATTGATTGGAATCCATGCGTCCCTCAACTTTAACAAGATTCCCAGTCCCTGTACTGGCCACACAGCCCCACAGCAAGATGGGACCACCACCAAATTTTACTGTAGAAAACAGGTGTTTTTCTTGGAGTGCTGTGTTCTTTTTCCTCCATGCATAACGGCCCTTGTTATGCCCAAATAACACAGCACCTTATTCCAAAATTAAGCTGGCTTGTCCAAATGTGCTTTAGCATACCTCAAGCAGCTCTGTTTGTGATGTGTGCAGAGAAAAGGCTTCCTCTGCATCACTCTCCCATACAGCATCTCCTTGTGTAAAGTGTGCCGAATAGTTGAACGATGCACAGTGACTCCATCAGCAGCAAGATCATGTTGTAGGTCTTTGGTGCTGGTCTGTGGGTTGACTCTGACTGTTCTCAACATCCCTCGCTACTGTTTATTTGAGATTTTTCTTGGTCTGCCACTTCGAGCCTTGACTTGAACTGTGCCTGTGGTCTTCCATTTTCTCACAATGTTTCTTACAGTGGAGACTGAAAGCTGAAATCTCTGAGAGAGCTTTCTGTGTCCTTCCCCTAAACCATGACGGTGAACAATCTTTGTTTTCAGGCCATTTGAAAGTTGTTTTGAGACTCCCATGCTGTGACTCTTCAGAGAAGATGCAAAGAGGAGAAAAACTTACAATTGCCTCCCTTAAATACCCTTTCTCATAATTGGAGTCACCTATGTATGGAGGTCAAGGGTCACTGAACTTACCAAACCAAATTTGAGTTCCAATAATTAGTTCTAAAGGTTTTAAAATCAATAAAATGACAACAGTGCCCAAATTTATGCACCTGCCTACTTTTGTTTAACCAATTATTGCACACTTTCTCTAAATCATATAAACTTCATTTCACTTCTCAAATATCACTGTGTTTGTCCCCTATATGATATATTTAACGCAATTTTTTTAGCCAAACAATCAATGCTTTATAAAGGTAAATCAGGAAAATTAACAAGGCTGCCCAAACTTTCGCACCCCACTGTAAACACATAATAATGTTTATTATCATATATGTATATTAACCCATACACACTAAAACTGGAAGTATGAACTGCTCCACAGGTTCCTGTTTGTCCTACATCCACATTCCAGTTTAATGCAGTCTAATGTATTACCTGTGTTACCTGCTGCTAATCTCCTGTTTCTGCTGAAGACACTTCCACAGCTGGGTGTGGGGCAGTAACAGTAAGAACAACTGCCCATTCATCACCTTTAAGGGAAACTCCACTGATATTTCTAAACTTCCTGCATATTTAAATGGTGAACATGTGAACAGTCATTCAGAGTGGTTTGGTGTGAAACGCTCCGCTCTAGAGTCAGAACTGTTCACAGTGGTGGTGAAGGTCACCAGACGTCCCCTCTAAATGCTCCCTCAAAGTTACTACATGAGATGGTTATGAATATGCTGCCTGATGTCTGTGTGGAGTGTGGAGCTTTGTACTGTGTGATGTGACATGCTACCGTGAGACTCTAAACTCAGGTTCATCTATACGGTGTAGATAATACGGTGTGAGTTTATCAACACTATTTTATTACATGTACATGACTGTGTGTGTTTAATCAGTTCTTTATTGTAGATCGTCCACTGATTGTGTTCATCATCATCATTACCATCACCTTCATCATCATCATCATTATTACCATCATCTTCATCATCATCATCATCATCATCATAATCATTTACAGAACATTCAAACGCTGAGCTCTTCTAAACACCTTTAGATTCCACAACACACACCAACACATCTACACACATCCACCTATTCAGACTACAGCAGTTTAACTCCACCCACTTACACTAAAGGAGTTCTGTGTAGGTTTGTTTACATAGTGTAGAGTCAGACTAAAAGTTCCCTGAAACTGTCTAAGAGTATAATGTCTAGCTTGGGGTGATGGTGTATAGAGATACAGGGATACAGAGAGAGAGTGTGAGAGAGAGAGAGAGAGAGAGAGAGAGAGAGAGAGAGAGAGAGAGAGAGAGAGAGAGAGAGAGAGACCTCCATAAAGCTAAGCATTTAATGTTTAGATTGATAGATTGTTAGATTCATAGTCACATGATAATATTTAACAGCTAATATAATTAAATAAACATATTACTCAATCTATAATTATATATTTTGTATAAAGTAAATTTAAGTTTAAATATAATAATATAATATAGACCTGTGCGTTTAAATGTGATTTGACACCAGGAGGTCATTATTATGATAATAGAGAGCAGCTGTGCTGTAGCTTCATCTCTGTTAAATATGAGAATTAAAAAGAGTGCACTTTAGCGAATGAGCACATCTCTATACACCATTACTCCAGCAAACAGTAAACCTCAGACAGTTTCAGGGACCTGTTAGTCTGATTCTACACAATGTGAACACACCTACACATACCACGTGCACATGACTAAAAAGAGAGAGAGATAAAGGAAGAGAGAGAGAAAAAGGGATAGAGATAAACAGAGAAAAAGAGAGGGAGAGAGAAAGATAAAGAGAAAGACATAGAAACAGAGTGAGAGAGATACAGACACAGGTGGTTATTTTATCCAACACAAACTGAAGAGTTACTCCAAACCAAGAATCCAGCGTTGAGCGGTTCAGTGAATGAGGTGTAGAAGGTGTGGAGGTGAGTCAGTGTGTGTGGATCAGAGGAGACTCTGTAGAAGGACAGAGTGCCGGCCGGACAGTCCACATACACTCCTACTCTCTTACTGCCGGAGGGAGAAACAGAGACATCAGTGCTGATATTATTGTGAAGGACAGAGTAACTGTTACTAGAGCACTCCAGTCTCCAGGACTTTACATTCCGTCCAAACAGACAGTTAGTACTGTTTCCTTTCCTCCTGATTGATTTATATGACACTGCTATACGAACTGTCCCGCTCCACTCAGCCTCCCAGTAACAGCGTCCAGTCAGACTCTCTCTACTCAGAACCTGATCATAACAATCAAATCTCTCTGGATGATCAGGATACGACTGATTTCCCACACGGTCCACCTTCCTGTTCCCATCAGACAGAGAGAGTTCTCTGTGTGCTGTGTTTGGATCCAGAGTGACCTCACAGGAATCTGCCCACAAGAAGAGAGAGAGAGAGAGTGTTAGTAAACGTGTGTATATATATATATATATATATATATATATATATATATATATATATATATATATATATATATATATATATATATACACATATATATATATATATATATATATATATATATATATATATATATATATGGCGTTGTATGTGTTACATCTCGTGAAGATGGCCTCTGCCACTACGTGTAGTGTTTGAGGTTTAGTGTTTGAGGTTTTAAGTTTGAGATTTTATGTTTGAAGTTTAGTGTTTAAGGATTATTGTTTGGGGTTTAGTGTTTGAGGTTTTGTTTTTGAGCTTTGGTGTTTGAAGTTTAGTTTTTGAGGTTTGGTGTTTGAAGTTTAGTGTTTGAGGTTTTGTGTTTGAAGTTTAGTGTTTGAGGTTTAACCTTTGAGGTTTAGTGTTAACAGCTTTATGTTTAAGTGCTTGAGGTTTTGCGTTCGAGGTTTAGTGTTTGAGTTCTAGTATTTAACTAAAGGCTGTAGTGTGTGTGTAAGATGTGTTTAACTATAAGTGATGTTATTCTGCAGTACGTTTGTGTGTGTCTCAGTAAAGTTAGAGCAGGGCTGGTTCAGTCTTTACCATGTATGTCTGCATATTTTCTCACAGCTTTGTAAAAGGAGCAGATTTTCACGTTATTTGTCACGTTTTAGTTTCAAGTCTATAGAAAATGCAGTGGCAGGGATTTTAGGAGGTGGTCTGTGAGCAGTAGGAGGAACGAAACACTAATATCCCCATCAGACTAACTTTACGGAGCTAGAGAGAGTATGTTGGTTCTTCTGAAGGGTCTGACTCTGCAGAGGGGTTTCAGAACTCTGAGTTATCAGGTACAGGTCTGATCTTATACAGCCTGAAGACAGTGCTGTTGAGGATGTAGCCTGTGATTAGTACTGCAACTCTTCTGATCTGAGAATCAGTTCATCTCTCAAGTGCACTGTAAGACCAGCTGTCCTGGAACTGGAAGTACTGTAAGTCTTAACTTCCTGTTCATCACTGCTTTCTGTTTCTCCACCATACAGACGCTATGCTAACTACACTGGTTATCTTGGATGGAGCAGCACTGCAGTTGCACTGTGTAAAAGTTATGCATGTGCATGTTGTGTATGTTTATTAGTTTGTTGTGGTTGTTGGTAGCTTAGATCTGGAGCTACAGGAGGCTAACAAAGGTTCACTACTTTGTAGATGTGTGGATTGCTGTGACTTGATTTGTTGTATTGGTAATACGATGGCTTTCAGGGTAAATAATTTTGCTAGGCGCTTGTTCAGTTTTAATTGTAATGCTTGCTAGCCTCCTCTTATTATTATTGTTTACACTTGTTAGCCATGCTGTGAGTGCTGGTGACGGAAGTGTAATAAAATCAGCTGCAGTAGTCTACGGGAGAGGTAATGGGTCGAGTAATGTGCTGTCTGCATGTATATACGTAAAAAACAAAACAAATTGAGTCAATATACAGTTGGATTGGTTTTAACCGTGTGGTGCTTCAAACATGGATGAGTCATTAAGATCAGTCATTACAGTGAAGAAGAAGAAAGCAGTTCAGAGGCGGTGTCAATCATTTCTCAAATATCATTTTTCTGCATACCTACAGCCTTTTTCACTGCCAAGGCCATGTTCAAGCATGTGTTCAGAAACTTTGAATACCTGAGGACATTCATTTTTAACAGAAGCCCATGATTCACATCACAGGTTTGGAGGGCATTTTTGGACAAATTAGGAGTCACTATCAGCCTCACCTCAGGGCATGCTAATCAGGAGAGTTGACTTCTACAACATTACTGTCATGATCAACAGGTGAAGTGGCCACACTTCCTCCCAGGGGCAGAACATGCTCAAAAATCACTTCACAATGCATCTACTGGCCTAACTCCTTTTCAGTGTTTTCTAGGTTTTTAACCCACATTATTCCCTGGAATATCAAGAGAACAGAGGTACCTGCTGCTATTGAGGGGTTTGAGCACAGTGAACAAGCCTGGTAGCGAACCCTTTATCATCTCAGCCTGGCAGTATGAAGGAACAGGCTGACTGACATAGAGGACAAACTGTGTTTTACTCCTCATGATAGAAATTGGAAATGAACTAAAGTCCTGAATCATAGACTTCTTTGCAGAAAACCCTGGATGACGCCTCTCCTCCAGCAACTTCACCCCCTCCATTGGACATCTATGGAGTCCTTGATTACAGGGTGAACAACATTCTGGAGGTAGAGTGGTACGGTTTCGAGAAACCTGATTGTCTTTGACCTTATTGTCCTGACCCTACACACACCTGCTCTACATCCCTTCATTAGACCAGCCTGTTTACACTGTCCTGTGATATTGTTTTTCTGTGTATTTCTTTTTCTCTGCCGTTTGGAGTTTTGCCTGTTCTCTTGACTTTGTTTTTTGCCGGTTCCTCTCATTTGTTATGCTTGTTTTTGTTTTTTTGCTCTAATTCCTGTTTCCTCTTTCTAAATAAAGTAAATTGTGAAAAGGTTCAATATTGAAGACACCTGGCGCCACACTCTAATCAGCTAATTAACTCAAAACACCTGCAAAGGCCTTTAAATGGTCTCGCAGTCTAGTTCTGTAGGCTGCACAATCATGGGGAAGACTGCTGACTTGACAATTGTCCAAAAGACGACCATTGACACCTTGCACAAGGAGGGCTAGACACAAAAGGTCATTGCCATGGAGGCTGGCTGTTCACAGAGCTCTGTGTCCAAGCACATTAATAGAGAGGCGAAGGGAAGGAAAAGGTGTGGTAGAAAAAAGCGTACAAGCAATAGGGATAACCACACCCTGGATAGGAGTGTGGAACCAAACCCATTCAAAAATGAGGGGGAGATTCACAAAGAGTGGACTGCAGCTGGAGTCAGTGCTTCAAGAACCACCATGCACAGATGTATGCAGGACATGGATTCAGCTGTCGCATTCCTTGTGTCAAGCCACTCTTGAACAATAGACAGCGTCAGAAGCATCTCGCCTGGGCTAAAGACAGAAAGGACTGGACTGCTGCTGAGTGGTCCAAAGTTCTGTTCTCTGATGAAAGTAAATTTTGCATTTCCTTTGGAAACCAAGGTCCCAGAATCTGGAGGAAGAGAGGCGAGGCACAGAATGCACGTTGCTTGAGGTCCAGTGTAAAGTTTCCACAGTCAGTGATGGTTTGGGGTGCCATGTCATCTGCTGGTGTTGGTCCACTGTGTTCTCTGAGGTCCAAGGTGAACGCAGCCGTCTACCAGGAAGCTTTAGAGCACTTCATGCTTCCTGCTGCTGACCAACTTTATGGAGATGCAGATTTCATTTTCCAACAGGACTTGACACCTGCACACAGTGCCAAAGCTACCAGTAAATGGTTTAAGGACCATGGTATCCCTGTTCTTAATTGACCATCAAACTCGCCTGACCTTAACCCCATAGAAAATCTATGGGGTATTGTGAAGAGGAAGATGTGATACGCCAGACCCAACAATGCAGAAGAGCTGAAGGCCACTATCAGAGCGACCTGGGCTCTCATAAGACCTGAGCAGTGCCACAGACGGGTCGGCTCCATGCCACGCCGCATTTCTGCAGTAATCCAGGCAAAAGGAGCCTCAGCTAAGCACTGAGGGCTGTACATGCTCATACTTCTCACGTGGCCAACATTTCTAAAAATCTTTTTTTTCTATTGGTCTTAAGTGATATTCTACTTTTCTGAGATATAGGATTTGGGATTTTCATTAGTTGTCAGTTATAATCATCAAAATTAAAATAAATCAACACTGTTAAAATATATCAGTCTGTGTGTAATGAATGAATATAATATACATGATTCACTTTCTGAATGGAATTACTGAAATTTTTCATGATATTCTAATTATATAACCAGGAGCTGTATGGATATGTGTGTGTGTTTGTGTTTGTGTACTTACATTTCTTCAGTCCTGGTTTGATTCTGTTCTCACCTCCATGTTCCAATCTAAACACAC
Organism: Prochilodus magdalenae; assembly: GCA_024036415.1. Taxonomy (NCBI): domain Eukaryota; kingdom Metazoa; phylum Chordata; class Actinopteri; order Characiformes; family Prochilodontidae; genus Prochilodus; species Prochilodus magdalenae. The sequence goes on along the minus strand of JAMWET010000152.1, from coordinate 75,892 downwards.
ACACACACACACACACACACACACACATACACACGCACACACACACACACATACACACGCACACATACACACACATACACACACACACACACACACTTGTATGTTAATAATCTCTCTCTGTCTCTACTTTTCTGTCTCTCTCTGTGTATCTGTTTCTATAAGTGCATCTTTCTCTCCCTCGCTCTCTTTGCATCTGTCTCTACAGAAAGTCTCTCTCTATCTGTGTATCTCTTTCCATGTATCCCACTCTATCCCTCACACTGTCTTTTCCTTCTCCCTTTTTGCCCCTTTCTGTCTCACTCTTTGCATTTCTGTCTCAACCTGAGACTGACTTTCTCTCTATTTCTCTTAAAACTTTTAGTTACTTAATATTTGGACAATTAAAAACAAAAATATTGCTCAGAACTATCTGAACTGTATGGGTGTGGCTAGTGAACAGTTTAACTAACAGCAGCCCTACCCTGCTCTGTCCATTATATAGTATACAAAAACCATTTCCAGCTTTTATGTGAGAATAACTGAACAAAGTCACGGATGAACAGATAATGATACAGTTTGTGTGTGGAGTAAGAGATGTCAGCCTTGTGATTGGTCAGGGGAATGCCTTAGTCCAGGACAACCTAGTTTACATGGAGAGGGGAGGAATACGGCGAAATATATAATTCATAAGATTTTGGGAAGATAATCATAATACACACTGTGTACATGTGTATATTGCAGCCCAGAGCAACAAAATTAACTTCAATAGAAAGAAAGCTCCGATTTAGGTTCCCTGAGGCTTTAAATGAAGTCCAACTCAAATCGCAGTCTTGTTTCACTCTCTTGTTAAGTTAATAAATACTCTGTCCTATTAGTGCTGATCTTTATTTAGGATTACTGTATTGTTTTTATTATAGGCTATAATTGACTCCCCTCACAGTTTTGTATTCATTTAAAGAACATTTTAGTTTAAAACATGCATGAAATTTCTTTAAATCACAAGTCAATCAAAGAATAATTACAGTGACCAAATATGGTAGTAAATGTAAGTAAATGGTGTTTGCATGTCTGTTAAACAGAACTGATTTGTCGATTTTTGATTTGTATATTGCTATATTTAAAATATAGTGGTGATGCCTGTAATGCATGCACAAGGTATTTAAAGAAAGTTAACTGAGCTAAAGACTCTTTTAAATACCCTGTGCATGTTTAAACTACCTGAAGAAGGTACTGATCAGCTTTTAACAGTGTTAGTCAAAAATATTAATTTGATCATTAAGATTAAAGAAGGAGCTTACAAATGTTTTACAAATCATTTAAATGATGTGAAAAATACAATTTTCTAAGGCTATAACTAACATTGAGCTTATTAATTCTTAATTGCCAATACTTAACTGTTATTAATGCTTACAAATGACCTGGTAATAGCTACATATATCTTTAAAATCTTTATTATTAAATAACTTGTAAAACCATAACTAGAGTAGTACTTATTATTCTTAAAACCATTTCCTGATTTTTAGTAAGTGCTTAAAAATACAATAAAGTACTATAACTTAACTTATTATTGTAAATAGTATTATTGTTTTTTAAGTTACTGCAATATTGCAGTCCCCAAGTTTCTGCAAATGATGGATCATGATTGTTTATTTGCATATTTGGTCACTGAAAATTAAAGTGCCACATTAAGAGATTTTATATATGTAATAACAGAAAGATTACAATTAATGAACATTGTACATTTATAACACCTTTCTAAGCTTGTTTACAAATGTTTCTATTAATTATGGTATTTTTGAATGCTTACTAATAGTAAATAAATTCTTAAGAAGCAGAAAACCCTGATATAAAGTGTCATCAAATCCTGAAGTTGTATATAAATTATATTTCCCTTCTTGTTTGGCATAATAAGCCCCACATCATAGCAATGACAGTATAGGCACACTCTCACAAAATAAGCAATTATGCATAATAGAATTATCCAATCTACACAATCACTTGATGATCCCTAGTAAAGAAGTTGAGAATCCACTTTTAGGTAAATATTCACTCAACTGAACATAGCATGGCTAACTCAGGGTTTCTATACTTTGTAATAAAACACGTGTAAAACAAGGAGGGTATATTGTGGAAATTAAACCCTATTATAACTAATATTATCTCACTTACTCAAAGGTGAAAACTAACGAATTACAGTTGACTCTTGCTACAGTACTTCAGTATAGTTTTCCTTATACTGGTACTTTTTGGAGTTAAATTACATCATATCACTTTGACTTCACTACTTTTATTACATAGTAAAACTAAATGTGAATTCAATAAGAATATGCTATCTACGAGTGATATCTACTCAAATATCAGTTAATTTAATAGGTTGTGAATGTGATGTTTACTGTCTGTAGAGGTTCAGATATATTAATAGAAGTTGAAATAGAAATTGGAAGAAGGACCTGATGGTCAGTAGGACTGTCATTAAATTTACATTATTATTCCACCTTTTATTTTAACTCAAAATCAAGTAGTCTTTTCATAATTAAACAAGAGGGTTTAATTAAACAATAATATACTTTGTAAAACTATATATTCCCTTCCATGGTGGAGACCAGTCATAGATTCTAGATCCATGAACTAGAATCAATATGCTGAAGAGTTCTGTTGGAGGTGAAGGAGGATTAGAAAATGACTTTTTTCAATAGTTCTATAGTTTTTATTTCACCACACACAACACCCATAATTCTCTGAACATGATTTTTCATACTTGAGAGTGTCAAGTGTGCAGTGTGGATCCTCCAGTCTAGCAGAGAGGAGCTTCACCCCTGTCTCTCCTGGATGATTGTAGGTGAGATCTAATTCTTTCAGGTGTGATTGGCTTGAATTCAGAGCTGAAGCCAGAGATGAACAGCCGTTCTCTGTGATCATACAACCAGATAAACTGCAGTGAGAGGAGAAGGAAATGATTAATATTTGGAATTAATTCCATATACCAAAGAAAATTGTTATCAAATTCTTTATTACTTTTTTGAACCATATCCTTTCTAACCAAACAAGCTCCACTTCATTGATTCATTACATTAACAAATTCTTCACTCCATCTTCTTAATATAACCTTTAGTTTTTACCGTAAATACATTCTAACTTACTAGTAAGGGTATAATGGTATAATGAGGTATAATGTAACTCTGTCAATGTGAAAGATGTTCAGAAAAAAAGATACAATTTATCATTAAGTTATTTAGGAAAAAGTACAGTTGAATGATGTGCAAAGTAAATATTCTTAAGTATAAATAATACTTTCTTGCAACCTTAGAACCTAAATTGTGCCTTGTATAGCACTTATGACTACAGCACTCTTCACTAGAGACACTTGCCCCTCTAATCAGCAGTGTCAAGCGAGACAGCATCAAGAAAAACTTAACAGGAGCTTAAACAGAGAGGAACCAAGACTCTAAAAAAAACTTTACTATGATAATGATTAAGAAGAAGGTACAAAAACTTAAAAGGCCAACTTGACTTCCTCTGGGTTGCTCCAGATATAGTTATGGAGACGTATATAGACAAAGCACTGAATTACATATCTTAATATTTATGACTTAGTAATATACTGAAATGCTGACCTGAGTATCTCCAGTTTACAGTGTGAACTTGTCAATCCAGCAGAGAGCAACTTTACACCTGGGTCCTGCAGATCATTGTTACTGAGGTCCAGCTCTTTCAGGGAGTTTTCCAGTTTTAAAACTGATTCAAGATTTTCACACACCTTGTCATCCAGATTACACAGAGCTAGCCTGCAAACAAAGAAAACACACAGGTTTTAAAATGTAATCGAATAATGATATTTAAATGGACCAAGAAGTCTTTTGACATCCTGTATAGACAGAACAACTATATATTTTTGTATTTTACTGCTTAATGAGATCATCACATTAAGTAACAAAAGACAAAATAAAATCTGTTTTTCAAACTTTTTCATTATTTGTATACTCATTATTAATTCACAAGATTTGTATTGGAAATTAACATTCTTAGTGAAAGGACATACTATAGTAAAAATAAAATATTCATAAAGATACTGAAAAATGAAGAGAATTTAAGTTATTAATGGAGTAATTTTTTTCATGTACATTAAAAACCTAACATTAGTTGACTATATTAATAACACTCTAAAACAATATTAAACATTTGTACCAAATGGCGTCGAAGACTCCTGACCATACGTTCTGTTAATTACTCATCTTTGTGTTAAATATCTAAAGCACAGAGTTTTGCTGCCCATTGACTTAAATTACATTTAAATCAAAGAACTAGCTGGCATGTACCTGTAATAGAACATAAGCAACAGATTTAAGCAGATTTAAGATTTAATCAGGCTTGTTACTATGAAAAAGCCTGTAAATAATGCCTTACCTACTTAGATTAGCTACCTAGCTAAGATTAGTTAGTCTTTCTCCTCTCTTCTATGTCACAAAAAACCTTCAGTCTGCACTGGCTGAACATGTTGTTTCTGCTTTATCTGTAAATAAAGGTTACATGGTTCCAGTGCCATTGCTAGTGTTAACAAATGTATTCCACTCAAGGCGAGGCACTTTTTGGTATCAACTCAGTGGTTCTCGATTAGTTCTGTAGATCAGATCTGTCCTTCTGGTCTCATGTCCTTGACCACTGGAACAGGATCTCTTTCTTTTATGCCTGCTGTGTACTCTTCTGACTCTCTTGATCTGTTTACTGATGCTGTTCTGTTAGTTTAGGGTGGTATTCCTAGGGTTTGCTGAGAAATGGCCAGTTGAATTGTCAGATGTTGCACTTAGATCTGCTTCCTCTGCCTTTCATGAAATGTATCCCATTGTCATTACAAGCATTCTATGGGTCAAGGCTTGATTGTGTAGGTGTATAAACATGTTCTGTAACAACGAGGCTGTGCTATAATCACTAAAGGAAGGTTTTCATGTAACATTATCGTGTCTTTACTAAGATGTCTGACCTGGAAATCAGTTATCCATAATTGTATTGTCAAGGCTGAACGTATACCATGTCACTACAAAGCTTTTGCTGATGCACTCTCTCGCAGGAGTTCAGACATCTATTCCTAGTAGCCAACAAGGATCCAACACCTCCGTTCCCAATTAAACAGATTTTATAATATGCTGCTTGACTCAGCCCAGTAATATATGTCTAAAGGTTTAGCTAAACTTTCACCATTTCATAGAATGTTGGCAGGCATTCGGTTTATGCATGCCATCCCCCCGACCCCCCCCCCCCCGCCCCCCCCCCCCCCCCCCCCCCTCCCCCCCCCCCCCCCCGCCCCCCCCCCCCCCCCCCCCCCTCCTCCCCCCCCCCCTCCCCCCCCGACTACCAATGACACCAACTGCAATAAACATGCTTGGGAGATGGTCGTCTTCAGAGTATGAACTTTACATATAACTTAACGCTCGCCTCATCCTGGCTGCTCAGTTACACAGTTACTTCCATTTAGAATAAATTCACATGAACACTGACCTCAGTATCTTCAGTTTACATTTTCCAGTCTTCAAACCAGCAGAGAGCAGCTCCCCTACTGAATCTTGAAGCCCATTGCTACATAGATCCAGTTCCCTCAGGAAGGAGATTTTTGTTTGTAGGGCTGATTTAAGTGATTTGCAAGACTCTACAGTGAAATTACAGATGGACAATCTGCAATGGGAGAGTAAATACAGCACAGTTCAGTGGGAAAAGTCATACAGAAATAAACTGATGTAGATAATTCAAATCGCTATTGTATTCTGTATTATATACATCTTTATTTATACATGTTGTATAAAATTCTAAAATTATATTTTTTGTGTAATAAGAGACACACGGTTATCAATATCTTTGTTTTCCAGGCAGTATTATTGTTATTTTACCTTATATGTATTACATTGTTTATATTTTCATTGTCATTTTAGATGTTTAGTTGTTTAAATATGAGAACATATAAATTCTTCTATCAATGCATTTTCATTTTCTAACAAAAAGTTAGGCGCAATGTATGATACCTTGTGATACCAGTAAATACCAGTGATTTTGTTTATACATATAATGGGATTCTGACCTAAGTATCTCCAGTTTACAGTGTGAATTCATCAATCCATTACAAAGTGCTGACATTCCTGAATCTTCCAGGTTATTTTTACTGAGATCCAATTCTTTTAGGGGCCAAGTTTCCAATAAGGGGGGGGGGGGGGGGGGGGGGGGGGGGGGGGGGGGGGGGTGGGGGGGGGGGGGGGGGGGGGGGGTAATGCCTGATCCCAAGAAAAATTTCCACATCCCAGTTTCCACTCCTCCCAAGATTACACCATGGAAGTCTGCAAATTAGGTACATAAATTATGAATAAATACAGATGGTGCCTATGTCATTATGTAATTGCAGAGTGTCATTATATATGATATACACATATACATACTGTGTGTGTGTGTGTGTGTGTGTGTGTGTGTGTGTGTGTGTGTGACCTTCATAAATCAGTCAATGACTATTAGACAAACAGCTGCACATTTCATCAAACATGAATTAAGATTCTTGCTCCATATTCTCCTCAAACATTGTAGTTTATGTTATCAAAGAGAGATTAAACACAATCATAAATGAATGGGATGCCAATAATAATGAAACTTTTAAAATATTTGTTTTATTAGGATTTTTGTTTTGTAGTTTATCTTTATCAAGTGTGCCAATAAACATAGAAACACTGACCTAAGTATCTCCAATTTACAGTGTGAACTCTTCAGTCCAGCAGAAAGCTTTTCCACCCCTGCATCCTGCAAGTTATTCTCACTGAGGTCCAGTTCTTTCAGGCAACATGTTTCTGTTTGTAAAACTGCCCCCAGAACATCACATGACTGGTAACTGAGCTTACACACAGCAAGTCTGCAAAGAGAGAACAAAACCCTAGCATTGTCCAGAACACCAAATAGAAATGAAAATATGTGCATAGTGCTGCTATAGAATTGCAAATGTCATGAAACTTTGGAATTCTGACCTGAGTATCTCCAGTTTACAGTGTGAACTCTTCAGTCCTGCAGAGAGCTTCTCCAATCCTAAATCCTGCAGGTCACTGTTACCGAGGTCCAGTTCTTTCAGGGAAGAGTTTTCTTTTTGTAGAGTCGCACACAAAACGTCGAGGGACTGTGCAGTGAGATTACAGCCAGCAAATCTACAGAACAGGAATGAAAAGAAAGTGGGTAAAATATTTGAAGATTCAAAAACTGTGTTTGCATTCTTTCTCGTACTCCACTGTGTGGGACTAACTAACAGTTACCAGAAATGAATAGGAGTTCCTGCACCGTGTTAATAAAAACAACTTAAAGGTTGGTTGGCCTGTTTTTTTTTTGTACGTTGGATATCACGGATATCACAGTTGTGTACAGTAATGTTTGCAGAGCTGATGAAATGTGTTTTATGCTTTTCCATGAGCAGAATTGCATTAAGGATAGTGAATACTGATTTTAAATAATTGTGTATGACATGAACAGCACTGTAGTAGCAAATGTGAAATGTGCACTGTTTAGGCTTTTATAGCGGATTACTCAGAATCACTATGGCCAAGTAACACACCAGACATTAGGTTCGGAGGAGAAGGAAAACAGTAAGCAAGAGAATACGTTTGTGATGTTAATGAATTGGATTTATTACAAAACACAATCCTGTTTCCACTTTTCTCAGAAACAATAAAATATGAATTAGAAATAATAATGAGCATCTTAAATGGATTATAAATGAGTTTCTCAATTATGGGCCCCTACACCTACCCGGGTAGTGTTTGACCAATGAAGGTCTGTTCATGCTTAGGCAATTTCCTTGTTATTGTAAGCAGAAATGAAACTTAATTACTGATTTTTTCTTATATTTATGTATTTATGTACATAAATGATATCAACATTTTTAACTTTGTAGTAACCAATTATTTAGGTGTGTTACACTTTCAATTCATGAAGAATGCAAGTAAACCATTTTTAAAGTGTCCATGCATATGGAAGCTCTACATTCTGAAAAGCACATTGTGACGTACAGAGATATGAGGAGGAAAGAAAGCCACACTTGCTTTTCCTATCTTTATGATGAGTTCTTATAGTGTGTTTATGGAATGATATTTCTGCACTTCAATCAGAGCCTGTCTGTCTCATTGTTAAATCATAAACTTAAATCTTAGCCTAATAGTTGACCAGTTACATGTGCTGATAGTCATAGTTTTTTACCATAGTTTCCTGTTAAGTATTTAACTTGTTTTATGTATTTACTGTTGATACAAAGCATTATCTTATAGAATATATCATTCACAGTTGGAAACAGTGATGTCATGTTGCCTGTCAGCCTGATACAGTAGACACCAGGATACACAACACAGACTATGTTCTCATACAGTTCTCCATAGTCTGGTACTCTTTCAGCAGAATTTACATAGGTGAAATGTTTAATGAAATTAATATGAATGAAATTTAAATGTTGGGTGAAATTTTAACCAGACACTAGCTATGGGTCTTAGTGGCTGCTATAAGAATGCACGCCAACTCTTAATTTAGAGGTTGACTTGAAATGAATGTCTACTGAAAAAGAATCTGTATTACCGCCATTCAGTTTTTGACACAAAGTAAATTATACCCACTTAATTAGAAAAATGTATGTCTGCTGTCTGTATCAAAAAATAACATTGCAATTTTCTAAAAACAGGTGTAAGGTTATTTAGAAAAGCTAGTGAGACTCTGTAAACTGTATATAATTTTAAAAATGCAAAGGGTATGCAAGCTTGTGTAAAATGTGCATGTACCATAAACATGTACCAGTATGAGGTATGTCATCATTTTGACCATGTTTAATGACCAGTCTACCAGTAAAGCATCTCCAAATGCAATATAAGACTCTTTAGACAAGACCATTTTAGTCTCTTTAGATTACAAGTTGAACATTTTGTACAATCCATGTCATTACATAGTATTAATATTAGCTTCATAATACTATGTTAAAGACTCACTGAGCTTTTCTGTAGTTTCTGATGGCTGGGATGAGTCTTCTGTAACCCTCCTCTGATGTATTAAATTTCTTTAGATCTAACTCTTCCTTTACATGCTCAGACTGGAGACGCATGTAAGTTATGACTGAACATTCTGCAGGAGAAAGTTTCTTTTTTGAGAATTTATCTGAAACATAAGAGAAACAAGCTTTCAGATATCACCGTCTACAAAAAGCAAAACCATTACACATGTTAAAATGAACATTGGTCAGTTTTATTTTGTAGGTGACATTTATAAACTTTAATTAGCTATGTGCTTCTATTGTATTTGGGCCATACAATAAAAGACAGATCTATTTTTTAACCCTCTGTAATTTCAGTCATGTTTTATGCATAACATTTCCAGAAAAAAAGTTAAGTAAAATGTGAGTAAATGAGTGTAATTTTTCTCTCATCACTTCTGTCAGCTGTGTCTTTTCAGGTCCCTGTTAGCGATTTTCGTGTTCACCTGTGTTTTTTCAGTGTGATCGATTTTGTGGAGGTTGTGGCATTATACTATTTATATTTTCTTGTATTTTTCTTTACTTAGCCAATTCCTTTGTCTTTCCATATTTTCCATGGTCTTGGAGATGCTTTGAATAACAAACTGCACTGATGCTGTTACACATTAAAGTTTTTTGGTGCTCTGACATAACCCTAGTGCTGATCAAAAATATATGTTAAAAATGTATCATTCAAATTCTGATGAATAACCATTAATGTAATAGTCTATCTATATTTGTTAAAATATTACATACCTGTCAAATTTTGTTTGTTTTGTTAATAAATAGTGATTTATTTCATTACTAAAATTTTAAGTTTGTTTGGATCAATGCATATGGTTCAGTATTTCCCTTTCACAATCCATACAGTTGCTGGGGGGCAGGGAAATATATTACAAAAATGTACTGATTATTTTTGTTTCTAGGGATTTTTAAGAGTTTAGTTCTTTGAAAACCAGTTCTCTACTTGTGATTATTCTAAAACAATCTCCCTGTAACATCTTTTCTGTACATTCATTAATCCAAATAGGGTAAATGTTATTTTAATCAGTTAGATATTATTCCTGACAATGAATAATACAATGTACCTTTCCAAATGTAAACTGCAAAGGCAATTACTATAACGGCAAACATTGAAATGCAGATGATGGCAATCTTCCAACCATAAAAATGTTTTCCTGAAACACAAGCCAGATAAACATGTACATCAGACCAAGCACAAAATTATGTGAGATAATAAGGATAAATTCTTAGTTACATAATTTAGGCAAAAATTTAATTGTTTCTTTTTCTAACAAGTTCTAACAAATCTACCTGATACATGACATTCTTACACTGTCTTAGGGTACAGAGTACCTAAGCAAGTTGGTACTGTTTTGTACTGTTTCTTTAATTATATCGGAGAATCAAGTACTCTAACTCAAGTATTACTGAAATTACTGAAACTTCTACTTTTACTTAATTACATTTCCAAGAGGTAAAACCTAAGCAATTGCAATTGTTATTTGTTTACCTAATATAACCATTATTAAAATAGTATCTTGTATTATCCTGTTTTAATAAATTTATTGGTTAATGTACATCAACACTAAATTGACACTAATGAATGCAGTTGTTACTTATGATACATTACTTTATATTATTTAGTGAACATATTGTAAAGTGATTTTAGTTAGTTTAGTTAATGATTTTTCATTTTTCATATTTGTATCAGTTTGTTTAAAGGGGGTTAATGGTAGATTTGTTAGTCTATGTTATGCAGTTTGTGCATAACATAACAGCTTCATAATTTTACTTTAACTGGGACAGAGATTTAGACACTGTATCAGAGCTGTTTTGTAATTTGTACACTCCTAACAATGTCTCACAGACTGAAGGTGTGCACACTGAACTAAGTTCACTTTTAGATTTGAAGGAATGATGGGTGATTTTGGGGGACTTCTGATTTTTGTTAGCTACTTTTCTAGTTCCAGTAGATTCTAGTCCCAGTAGACAATTTCTACATCATGCATATCTTAGCTTTTTTAACTTTTGCCTGTCCATTACTCAAAGTAACTGAAATATTGTCTGAGATCACTGTTTTTTTTACTATGATGATGAAATAATGCCATTGTTGCAAATTAACAAAAGTGTGATGATTCTTACCCTTAACTTCAACATGAACAGTTACATCATCATACCAGGTATCAGTTTTAATGAGACATTTGTAAGCTCCTTCATCAGAAAGTCGTAGTGCTGAGAGTTTCAGTGAGGCATTTCCCTTTTTCAGTTCTTCTTTAAATAGAGCTGTTCTTCCTTTATAAGACTCCATCTGTTCAGCATTACTTTCTTTGTTATCTATGTACAGATGTACTAGTTTATTATCTTGATGCAGTCTGGTCCATTCCACCAACATATCCTCAGCACTGATTTTGGGTTGTAGAGAACAGGGCAGAACTAGATCTTCATCAGCTTCAACAACAAGAGAAGCAGCTGGACCAACTACTTTAAGGTTCTCTGGAATAAAAAACACGTATGTTATAGAACAGAGCAGTAATGTAATTAACATCAGTCAAAGAACATATTTTATATACAAATAATTTACATTGCTCTTTGCTTTTTTCTTTCCTACTTTACAGGATAGGGCACACATACCTGACATGATCTCCATAAAGCCAAAGAAAATCAGTAGTGCCACACAGAGAAACATCATTCCTAAAGGAAAAAAGACAGGTCGAATACATTTTCTATCTTGTATTCGTGAAACTTATTTAATGTAATGTAGTGGACTTGCACATATGTTTAAAGTTAGTCTGTACACTGAATTTATTTTGTTCGTAATTCATTTTGCAGATGGTTAGAGACCATTTTTTGGTAGAATATTTTTTATGTTTTTCATTTTTCAGCACCAGCAAAAGCAGAAGCCATATATTTGAAGGACAATTACATAGAAGCCTCAAATAATATTCAGTATTTGACTATTCAGTACTGGTTTTGTGCCTGACTCTCACATAAATCCTTTGGATTCTCTGGAATCGGTTAATTATGTATTGGCCGGTATATGGTGAATCCCCTAAATTCCATGCAGTTGGAAACTGGGAAACTGTACTCATTAAGCCATTTCTAAGTGCTCCTTTTATGCATAGTCATGATACCATCACCTGTTATCTATTCACCTGCTTACCTTCAAGAAGTACAAACACACTGATCATTCTACAAATTTCCCAGTCCTATGGCCTTAACACAGCAAATGTGATTTACTTGTGTATGATTTGGATGAGTGTCCTTTAAATAAGGCATATGTATAAATAAAGTCCTGCACACCATGATTTTCCTGTTCTCTTTCTTTTTTCCCAATCTGGAAATCATACCGCAAAATGTTACTCTGAGATTCTAGATATTCTGCCCATTAAAAAAGTGCCACAATCTTGTTGTTTCACACATGTTTCACAGTAGGGACAGTATTCTTTTCTTGATATGCTTCATTTGTCTGTCTGTGAACATAGAGCTGATGTGTCTTGCCAAAAAGTTCCATTTTTGTCTCATCTGTCCATAGGACATTCTCCCAGAAGCGTTGTGGCTTGTCAACATGTAGTTTGGCAAATTCCAGTCTGGCTTTTTTAACAGTGGTGTCCTCCTTGGTCATCTCCCATTAAGTCCACTTTGGCTCAAACCTCGACGGATGGTGCGATCTGACACTGATGTTCCTTGAGCTTGAAGTTCACCTTTAACCTCTTTAGAAGTTTTTCTTGGCTCTTTTGTTACCATTCGTATTATCCGTCTCTTTGATTTGTCATCAGTTTTCCTCCTGTGTCCACATCCAGGGAGGTGGGCTACAGTCCCATGGATCTTAAACTTCTGAATAATATATGCTGAATTTTCTGAATATATATAATGTAACATGCTTGTCTATAATTTTCTTTCTAATGTCCTGAGACAGCTCTGTCCTTTGCTTCCTCTGGTCTATGTTGAGTGTGGTACACACCTTGTCACCAAACAGCACAGTGACCACCTGTAGCCCTATATATAGGCCCACTGACTAATTACAAGACACCTTTTGTAGACACCTGTGGTGCTAATTAGTGAACACACCTTGATTTAACATGTCCCTTTGGTCACATTTTTCAGGGTTACCATCATTTCTGTCCAGGCCTGTTTCAGGAGTTTATTATTTTAATAATCCTGTTGAAGCATGGTTGAAAAGCAATGTCTGACTTTTATTTGTTCATTTTCATAGAATTTTTATTTATTATTACTTTTGTCAGATTAAAGTTATTTCTGTTACCATTGTGGGTTTTTCTTTCATTAACCGAGGGGTATCAACAATTTTGTCCATGTGTGTAGATATGAACTGATATGAGATATGAATTGCAGATCTCCACACACTTATATTATATCATTATATATAATATAAAACTTACATATAATAGTATATAAATAGATATATAAATAGATATATTATGTGTGTATTATGTTATTTTCACACTAAATGTGTGTCACAGATGCACAAAGCACAGCTATATTTCATGAAATGCGTCACAGTGAGAGAAACAATAACTGCCAAGCTCATTTATTTTCTCACTCTACTCATTTAAAAATAATGCAACAAATAATGTCATGTTTAATGTCCTTAATAAATTGACCTTTTGTCTTCATAGTTTTAAAGTCCCCAGTTCCAACTCATTTGGAACATGTTACAGTCAACAAATTCTGAATGAGTGTATGTTTACCAAAACAGTAAAATTGAGAAAGTAAAATATTAAATATCTTTATTCATATATGTCAAAGTGGATTTACAAATTACTGTTTTCTGTATTTATTTACATTTTACACACTGTCCCAACATTTAAATACTCTTATTTATAAAAGTGTTTTTTCTGTCCTATCCTAAATTTGCCCACATTTCCCCAGCCATCCAATCAGCACCGCTCTAAGTCACCTGAGTTTTAGCCCAGCTGCATCCACTTAGCCTCAGTATATATACCCCTCTCAAACACTTCCTCATTGTGAAGTTTTGTCAAACCTGGTTTGCATTTCTGAGCATTACTCCGCTGTTTATTCTCTGGCTTTTTGACTCCCTTTGGCTTTGACCTCTACTTTTGCTTATCCCTTGTTGGTGTTCTCTCTTGATCTACTCTCTGGCTATTGATCTTTCTCTTGTTACCTTGCCCATTCTCTTGCCTAGCCCTTGTTTGCCTCACTGCTTGCCTACTCTGGTTTTAACCTCTGCATGTTCTGTATGTTTTTCTTTGTATTGTTGCTGTGCTTGTTTACTCATGTGTTTAATAAAGCCCTGACTTTTAGCTCTGCGTGTGTCTGTCCTGGTTCTTTGTTCCTGACAAAATTATAACTTAATTTGATTTTTTTTGCGTAGTGGGAATTCAGTTCTAAGATTAGATCACTAATGATTAAAATCATCTGATATTTACTTCTGAATAAGCTCCCTGAACAAAAAATTAGTGACCTTGCATGTTTAAGCTGGTAGTAAACACTGATGTGGCCTTCATCCAGAAACTTGTCCAGTCCATGCCAAATCCAGTCACAGCTGTTATTTGTGCTTGTGGAGGTATTCCAAGCCTATAAGATATGTTTCAGTCACAAGTGACTAATTTCTTTGTCCAGTGAGATTATAATAGCTTAAAATAAGATGATACCAGTATTAATGTTTTACTTGTTGACACTGATTATTATTTTTTTTAAATGACGAAAGTGCCTGTCTACACCTGCAATATGTGTGGACAACAAGCAGACCTGGAAAACAAGGACCTGTTCATATTTCTATATATGATCATTAACTGATCACATGATTCACTGATGTGAAAATTTAACCTCTCTAATCTCGATTCAGTCTGAGAGTCTGTTTCACAATGATAGTCAAACACACAAGCAGTAAATGAAAGAGGAAACTCTCAACCGGTTTAACTGAGGTGTGTGTGTGTGTGTGTGTGTGTGTGAGAGAGAGAGAGAGAGAGAGAGAGAGAGAAAGAGAGAGGAAGAGAGAGAGGGTGAGTGTTTGTGTGTGTGTGTGTGTGTGTGTGTGTGTGTGTGTGAGAGAGAGAGCGAGAGAGAGAGAGAGAGAGAGAGAGAGAGAGGGAGGGAGAGTGAGAGAGAGAGAGAGAGAGAGAGAGAGAGAGAGAGAGGGAGGGAGAGTGAGAGAGAGAGAGAGAGAGAGAGGGAGGTGCAGGCTTCATTGGTATCTGTGTTGTTGGACAGCATGTTAACCTGAAAGGACCTTCAGCTGCACAGTCAGAGTCGTAAACGAGCTGCACTACTACAGATTCACTGAACAGAATTCTGGGATTGATTATTCCAAGAAGGACACACACACGGATACACATGTAGAAAGTCTGCAGTCCAGTTTACCACTGAACACCAGCCTAACTGACCTCTGACCTCTCACTGGGGCTTTAAGATACTCCACACTGTCAGTATCAGTCTGAAATGACAGAGTCAGGGTCCACACAGAGTCTGATGCAGTCTGATCTGTGCTGCTCTACAGAAACAACTGTTGTTCCATAAAGTGTAATATTAAACCAGTCAAAGGTCAATAATGTCCCTCCAGTGATCCTACCACCATCACAGAACATCTCTGAACACCTACACACGGTATTAAACCTCACACAGTCTCAGCACTACACCTTCAGGAGCCGCACACAGCACCACACATAGTGTGGAACATTCTAAAGGTGAAGAAAGAACAACAACAGAACACAACAAGGAAGTGCTGATACTGTATTCCTATGTAGACACTTCACCACCTGATCACCCCACCTCCCCTCTCAGTTCAGTCTGAGAGTCTGTTCCACATTAAAGTCAAACACACAAGCAGTAAACTCAGTCATCATCTCCACCATAAAGCTGAGAGCAGAGTTACCTGTTTCTGAGCTCAGTCTTCAGAGTCTTTCAGAGTCTTCAGTTAGAAAAGTTCAGCTCCGTCTTCATCAGGAGATCCAGTCCTACATCAGAGACACGTCAGCTCATATCTGATCACATGACCTCTATTTTAATACTGTAGTTTCTCCCAGTAGATCAGTTTATTATACTACACACCTGTACACACACTCAGCTCCTCTACTGGAGTTTAGACTGAATGATAAACTAGCTGCAGCTTCCTTTTCCTTACACACAGAAAACCAGTTGGACCACATTTACCCACATTAGACGTGTATCTGTCACGTCTGCCGGTCTACCTGACTACCTGGGGCTAGCCACTCCTCCGGACTCCAATTCCCAGAGTTCACAGCCCAGTGACGTCGCTCCCCACCAATCCTCCCCGGCCCTCGTCACTAGTCTACTGATTGCTCCAGCTGTCAGTCACACTACATAAGTCCCGTTCATAGACTCGTTCCCCGCGAGGCTTTGCCAACCTTTTCTTGCCATCCTGAGCGGTTCTCTGTATTTCTCTACCTGTGTACCGACCCTGCTTCTCTCTTGACCACGTCTCCTTGCCTTCTCCCTGTTACTTGGTTACTCGACCCTGTCTGTCTCTTTGATTACTGACCCTTGCTCTTCTTCCCTGGATTTCGCCTCTCGCTCCCCCTGCCAGTTTAGTTCGCCTCTCTGCCTGATTCTCTGGCTTCTCGACTCTAGCCTGTTCCTCGTTTGTGTCTCTGTGTAGCCCTTATATGCTGCTGTACCGTACATCGGTGTTACGTGACATTTGTTTATTAAAGCCTGCTTGTCTCCTGGCTCTGCTCGCATCGCGCCTTTGTCACTGACAGTAGATAGTCCAATCTAAACAAAACCAGGCGAGCTTCCATCAACTGCACTGCGTTTATCATGTAAGTGTCTGTTTTATAATATGTATTTTTATACAGAACTCTATGCTCTGGGTGACGTGAAAGTTTTACATTAGCATGCATGTAGAGAAAGTCCATGTTTGACCAGTTTACAAATATAATAATAATGATAATAATAATAATAATAGTTTTAGTAAATCAGTTTTAGTAGTAATGTTACCTTATTTAGACAGTACAACTATCCATGAAGACAGAAATGATTTTCCAGTTGTTCCCCTGGATTCTCAGTAGAACGAGATACTGTAATGATTTCTAGCTTGTTGTGATGAGTCATTGTGATGAGTTTGATGTGGAGGAGTTAACTTTAGAGACATACTGACTCCAGCACTCTGTATGTGTCTTCTGAGTTTAATGTTGATGGTAAACTACTGGAGAAAATCTAAAACTCTCTGCATGTGCTTTTATCAAACAAGGCCTTGGGATGTAGACAGTGTCAGTTCATGCATTTTTAAATCCATGTACTGATTTTCTGTGAGGGATGTTAGAAGCATTACAGTTAAAACAGTTAAATAAAAAAAGACTAAATTATTTTGTTTACATTTAAAACATTAATTATACAAAAATATTGAAATACCTGGAATTCTTGTTCAACAGCTACTAACCCATTTCAAACTTCACTTTTCTAGAGTCTAGACTGACTAGTAACTAGAACTAGTATCAGACTCTAACAACAGAACTACACCTACAGAACTACAGACCAGGTCTGCAGGTCTCTGTGATGGAGCTGCTGTAACATAGATAGAGTTATTGAACCACAGACCTGTATTTAGAAGATCCAGCACTTCAGGAAGAGCTCATCATACAGATTCATTATTATTAGAATCATTCACAGCAGGAATCCATCCAGCCCGCCTTTCACAAGCTGATTCATCAACGACATTCAGTCAGCTCCACCATTTCTTAATCCTAAAACCCTGTACATGCTTCTACTAGAGTTGAGCAGAGGTCGTTCTTAATCTGCAGTGCTGTGTGGTCAGTAGTTGACTCAGCAGTGCTGTGTGGTCAGCAGTTTGATCTGTAGTACAGTGTTGTAAGTATTTTGGTCTGTAGTGCTGTGTGGTCAGTAGTTTGATCTGCAGTGGTGTGTGGTCAGTAGTTTGATCTGCAGTTCTGTGTGGTCAGTAGTTTGGTCCTTAGTGCTGTGTGGTCAGTAATTTGATATGCAGTGCTGTGTGGTCAGTAGTTTGGTCTGTAGTGCTGTGTGGTCAGTAATTTGATCTGCAGTGCTGTGTGGTTAGTAGTTTGTTCAGCAGTGCTGTGTCGTTAGTAGTTTGATTTGCAGTGTCGTGTGTTTAGTAGTTTGATCTGCCGTGCTGTGTGGTTGTGATGATATACGTTTCTGTACACATCACAGCAAAGGTAGAGATTGTATTTACGTACCTGTGAACTGATGAACTATGTAAGGTAAGGGTCAAAAGAGAACTGAAGGGTTCACCTTAGCGTTACCTACCTGGGTGAATCCAACCTCTGCAGAAGAGGAGGTAAGAACAGAGCAGGTAAGGCAAAGCAAACTAATTTGGTGAACTCCAGTATCACCTCAGATCACCAATGGTTTAGCCCAGGGGAGGGGCAACCCACTTATATGTGATGTTACTGCGGGTTCTTTTCAGTAAAGACAGGACTGAAGGTGAACAGACCAAGATGTATATGATTTTGCAGTGATCTGATCTTAAACCTCTAGTTAGTAGGGAGTATTTCTCAGAGTGTGTGCACATACTTGTATATATGTAAATGACTGTATTCGTGGTGTGTAAATAAAGGTGAAGGGGAACTCTTGGTCAGACCGCACTTCTACCAAGCCTCATGACCACTTGCCCGGCACTACCCATAAAGAGCGCCCCCTGCCACGGCATATTGTAAGGTTGCGGGACTCGCTTTATCACAGTGGTCAGTAGTTGAACCTGTAGTCCTGTGTGGATATCTGAGCATCATTCATTACACTAGCTGCACACGGTGTTGGGTAGTAATGGAATACGTGGAGACTTTGTGGGCTGAAATGCTAACTGAAATCTCCTGATCAGTTAAACTGGTTTATTTTAGCGTATATGATTAATTTTAGATTCTGAATTATATAACTGATATAACCTGCACAGATCTTTCCTGAGTACCACAGGGTTTCCTGATCAGACTGATGAACCTCAACTCAGCTACACTCATCAAAACCAAACACATTAAACAAACTACATGCCTAATAAAGAACAGAGTCCATACAGTGAACATTCCTACATTTATAAATAGGAGTTAATGTCCTACCTGTGTATCTCTGGACACTGTGTGGTGTTAAACAGGTGGGTTCAGCTCTTGAATGAATGTAATGTCGCCTGTTCTGCTGTTAAGAGTGGATGATGAAGTTACAGTGGGTGGAGTTCACTGAACAGCC
Organism: Prochilodus magdalenae; assembly: GCA_024036415.1. NCBI lineage: Eukaryota > Metazoa > Chordata > Actinopteri > Characiformes > Prochilodontidae > Prochilodus > Prochilodus magdalenae. The sequence continues at coordinate 56,754 of JAMWET010000152.1, read as the reverse complement.
TCAAACCCCTAAAACAGGTTCAGTCTAAATCTCAGTAATGCTGTGGGTGAGAAAACACTCTACAGGTCAGTTCACCTGCAGTCTCACTAAGACATCGAGACTACAGCCTTATCTTTATGACAAGCTAAAGTCCAGCAGGATGAGCTCAGCTGTAAAAGCTCCATAGTGAAAGTTGATCTCTGATCTCAGAAATCTGAACTGCAGGGGTCCAGATCATGTTCTCTCCAAGTTACACTCATTAAACACTAACGTACATGTGTTATTATGAGCTTTGGATAACTTAAAGTACCATCAGGAACTGTTATTAAACTATATCATCTGCAGTCTGTACATACGATGTGCAATAGACCACTGAACACTGAAATACAGTATTCCACTTATTATAATAATGTCATGTTTCCTTTTTGTTTTGTATTGCATGTTATTTTATTATTATTATTATTGTCAACTATTAATAATGGTGATCAGAAACTCAAAGGAATCACACAACTAGTTTGTCCATTAGCAGTTTATTTACTCTGAATGGCTCTGAGTAATTACCTTTATTAATATTTTATTTCTATTAAGTGAATTTTCAGTACAGTAGCAGATCTCTCTGTTCATTTAAGCACTCTTTAATGGGTTACCATGGTTTTTACTTTATAATTGTGTTAAGATTATTAACTCATAATGAAGAACATAGTAACAACTTACTCTTAGGCTAACATTAAGAAATCCTGAGCTCATAGTCCTACTGGAGGCATATAGGATTCAGCAGGTGAGCCGTTAATGTTGATGTGATTAATAATTAATCAACAGTTCTTATAAAATCCAAAATTAGTAAATATGTCATCAGTAAATATTTAATGAAAAATCACTGACGCGATCGTGAGCAATATGAACTGGGCAAATTTAGCGACACTATCAGGTTATGGTCTCTTTAACTTTATGCAAATGAGCAGTGACCCATGACAGCCGCCACCAATCAGAAAATTGGTTCTCACAGTCCTTCAGAACCTCTCCACTAACCTTGCCTCCTACTAAAGACTTGTTCCTTCCACAAAATTGAGGAGAGACTCCAGTCTTCCTGTCCTTTATGATGTGTCCTTATGTGTGTAGAGGGACCTGATTAATGAAACCTCCAATAAAGTCTACATGCTGTCTGTTTATACGGGTTACTGTTCCTTTAAAAACATTTCAGAACACCATTCAGTCCTGTTTAGCTTTGTTAGTGTGTGGTTTGAATTGTCCTAGATTTACTGAACGTTACTGTAAAACATCCACAATTATCAATAATGAATACATATAAATATCTGTACGTTTTAACTATAAGACATAGATAAAATTGTTGACTGGAATCCAGTCTGTAGAGTTAAGTATATTTAAAGTAATAAAATAAATGAATAAATAAAATCATGTAAAATCATTCTTTATTTCAAAACTCCATCTGCTCCTGATCCCTCTCGCTTAAGGGAGAGAGAGAAAGAGAGAGAGAGAGAGAGAGAGAGAAAAGGATGTAACAATGTGTTTATGTTACCACTAGAGGGCAGCACTGGATAATATAAGAGACACTGAAATGAAACTGAAAGTAACTTTAAGCGCCAGATCTCAGTACCCTCCATCTGCAGAACCACAGCTCCACAACTTTATCACTCTACGGTGGATGAATGGTGGACTGAACTTCTACAGAGCACCTATCAGTATGGAGGCCAAATAGTCCAAAAAAATGTAGAGAGAAAACATGTTTTATTATGAAAGCACTGCAAAAATTGCCATTCCAGTGGCCTTTTATACTCTAATCTAATACTAATAATAATCTAATCTATACTCTATCTAATATTTAAAACACCGCTATAGACGCTGCTAAAAGCATAAAACACCACATTTTTCTGCATTCTCCCAAACAAAACTGTTTTATTGTGCAATATTATGGGGTATTTTACACCTATCTATCCATCCATCCTTTAGTATAACTGCATATGTATCTCTCTTTAACTGCATTTCTTTTTCATCCCAGGTTCTTTACATATATTGTGTCCAGTTATTTTTCACCTTCACCCAAGCCCTAAGCAACAAAACTGCATGGGAAGGTTCCCGAGCTGTAATCTGCAGGTGTATTGACGAAGATACATGACTAAGCAGAATGTACCTTGTAGATGATTCAATCAAATGAATCCAGGCACGGCTGAAAAATGTCAGAAGCTCACATGTGTAGACTTGTTCTTACAGGATGCGAGGCATATGAGGGTAATTCTGACTTTATGAAGTTTTAACTTTAGCTTCTTGTAGAAGGTGTTTATCACATGGGTGATGTTCAGTCTGTTCATAACACATAACAGTGAAGGATTGGTTATTCAGTTGAACGGTCAGACTGTTACACCAGCTTGTTCATCCAGAGGACACCTTCAGCTTTACAGTAATGGATAAGTGGTTATTGTCATTACCCTGTCCCTTCATATCATTCTGTCTCCCTCTCTCTGTCCATGTCCCTCTTTATTCTTTCTGTCCCCTGCACACTAATTCATTTACTTCATCTGCATCTTTTTCTTCCTGCTGTTTCTTTTTCTACAGTTTTTAAGGGTTAAATGATTAAAGGGTTGTTTACATTGTGGAACACTTTCTGATTTATCTGATGAAGTTCTAGAAATGGTTTTATAAAGCTCCTAAATGGGTCCAGCTGTTACATCAAGCTTGTAGAAATAAAATGACCATTTTCCATCAATCTGAAGAATTATTTCACAGTGCACAGAATTCCTTAATCCTACAAATGGTTCAGAGTGTTAGTGGTATTTTCTATTTCTAGCCCTAAAAGATCCATTTTCCAAGGTCGTCTCTCTTTCTCCCACTTCTGTAGAACGTGGAAGATATGGTCTGCTGAAATAGATGTTGGGCAGTTTTACTCTTTATGCTTTTTTAGAAACCGTTTTATACGAGTTAGCATTTCTAAGTGGACACTAAGTTTATTTCTTATTTAAAAAAGTCTTACACAATTTAACTGCCAGAGCCTGTGTGAAAACTGGGCACACTTCTTCTTCTAATAAAACTGATATACTGAACTGACTGTAGCTGTAGGTTTATTTAGTGTGGAGTTTAAACAAACTAGTAAACTAGTAAATTAGTGAAGATGATGAATAAATCTTAATAAAACAGTTTAAAATCATCAGTGTTTATAACTTAACACAGAATAAACGTGTTCTGAATATAGTTTAACTTGAAAGTGTGAGTAGACCATTCATTCCTATGGGGAAAAATCTGACTTTGAGTGATTATTTTCAGAAAACCGTACGCCATCAACACTCAAAGTCAACAAACAGCCTTTAGACTGGTAAGATGGAGCTGGATGATTTTAGTGAAGGTCTAGAAGTGTTAAAGTCCTACTGTGAGACGTCCATATAAGATCTGCCACAGAGATCAAACACTGAACACATGAGTGATTTATGATCACCGTTTGGGAGGATAGCTTTTCAGTCTGGAGAAGAACACACAGCTCATTACCCATAACCCAGTCGGGTTCATATCGCCATATTCAGATTTTCAGATCTCTTCAGTAGATTTTGAGCGTCTCGTGTTAAAGAGTTAAACTAGATCATTATTGTTAAGCAGCTCCACCTTCAGTTATGTGGGAAACGTTCACTTTTTAAAACCACGACACACACAGATTAGTGCAGGCTGCTACGGGTGCTGCGGGAGCTATGGGACCATCTACAAATTACCTTATATAGTAAACTCTCATGTGAAGCATGGAAAAGCACCTTGCCCTTCACTGTACTGGAACTGAGCTTTCTGAGCAACAGCAGGCCTTTAGCAGATCACACATGAAGAACCATAAAGAGTTATGAAAATACATAATTATTCATCTGTTAACAGAAAAAACACTTCATGACATAACTCATAATTACAGAGCTCACTGGACTGAGTTATCTGAGGGGCATGTCAGAGCTGTATGTGAAAGTTCGGGTGCCTTGATTACAACAGCTTTAAACCAGTAAACAAAATTAAACAAAACAAGAAGCTCCTGCTCCACGACCGCACTGACCTACAGTCACTAACACTTTACAGACTCCACATTCACCTCCTGCTCCACGACCGCACTGACCTACAGTCACTAACACTCTACAGACTCCACATTCACCTCCTGCTCCACGACCACACTGACCTACAGTCACTAACACTCTACAGACTCCACATTCACCTCCTGCTCCACGACCGCACTGACCTACAGTCACTAACACTCTACAGACTCCACATTCACCTCCTGCTCCATGACACACTGACCTACAGTCACTAACACTCTACAGACTCCACATTCACCTCCTGCTCCACGACCGCACTGACCTACAGTCACTAACACTCTACAGACTCCACATTCACCTCCTGCTCCACGACCGCACTGACCTACAGTCACTAACACTCTACAGACTCCACATTCACCTCCTGCTCCACGACCGCACTGACCTACAGTCACTAACACTCTACAGACTCCACATTCACCTCCTGCTCCACGACCGCACTGACCTACAGTCAACGGTTCTGCTCTAACCCTACAGAACTGCTGCTGCTGTTTAGTTTGTTAAGCTATAACATGGTTGAATTTTAGTTCATTTTTATATTTAATAAATTACTACTGTGAGACATGTGCCTGGTGGCCTGTACAGTGTGTATCCTGCCATCTGTCCAAAAAGCACAGAGAGGCTTCAGCACCCCCTGCGACCCAGGTGGATAAATGTTTTTAATGATGAATGAATGAATGAATGAATGAATGAATGGATGGATGATTGAATGAGTCAAAGCTTCATTGTTTTAAATCTTCTTCTACTTGTTTGTTTGCTTTCTTTCCTGAAGTTCTTTCGTTTTTGAATTTTTCAATGTTGATCCCTCTTTTTTCGTTCCCACCCAAGCCCTTTTCTTTCACCCAACAGCCATCAAATAGCATGTGCCCGAGTTCTAATCGACAACCATACTATCTGGCATTCCTCTATGTATAATGTTTTTATCTCCCAATTCATTTTCAACAGCACCTGGCCACCGGTACTAAACACTGTATAAAGCCTCGATATGGACTAAACACAGTATAAAGCCTCAATATGGACTAAACACTGTATAAAGCCTAGATATGGACTAAACACTGTATATAGCCTCGATATGGACTAAACACTGTATAAAGCCTCGATATAGACTAAACACTGTATAAAGCCTAGATATGGACTAAACACTGTATATAGCCTCGATATGGATTAAACACTGTATAAAGCCTCAATATGGACTAAACACTGTATATAGCCTTGATATGGACTAAACACTGTATGAAGCCTAGATATGGACTAAACACTGTATATAGCCTCGATATGGACTAAACACTGTATAAAGCCTAGATATTGACTAAACACTGTTTAAAGCCTCGATATGGACTAAACATATTATAAAGCCTCGCTACGAACTAAACACTGTATAAAGCCTGGATATGGACTAAACACATTATAAAGCCTAGCTATGGACTAAACACTGTATAAAGCCTCGATATAGACTAAACACAGTATAAAGCCTCGATATGGACTAAGCACTTTATAAAGCCTAGATATGGATTAAACACTGTACATAGCCTCGATATTGACTAAACACTATATAAAGCCTAGATATGGACTAAACACTGTACAAAGCCTCGATATGGACTAAACACTGTATAAAGCCTCAATATGGACTAAACACTGTATAAAGCCTCGATATGGACTAAACACTGTATAAAGCCTAGATATGGACTAAACACAGTATGAAGCCTAGATATGGACTAAACACTGTATAAAACCTCGATATGGACTAAACACTGTATAAAGCCTAGATATGGACTAAACACTGTATATAGCCTCGATATGGACTAAACACTGTATAAAGCCTCGATATAGACTAAACACTGTATAAAGCCTAGATATGGACTAAACACTGTATAAAGCCTCGATATGGATTAAACACTGTAGAAAGCCTAGATATGGACTAAACACTGTATAAAGCCTCGATATGGACTAAACACTGTATAAAGCCTAGATATGGACTAAACACTGTATATAGCCTCGATATGGACTAAACACTGTAGAAAGCCTAGATATGGACTAAACACTTTATATAGCCTCGATATGGACTAAACACTGTATGAAGCCTAGATATGGACTAAACACTGTATATAGCCTCGATATGGACTAAACACTGTATAAAGCCTAGATATTGACTAAACACTGTATAAAGCCTAGATATGGACTAAACACTGTACAAAGCCTCGATATGGACTAAACACTGTATAAAGCCTCGATACGGACTAAACACTGTTTAAAGCCTAGATATGGAATAAACACTGTACATAGCCTCGATATTGACAAAACACTATATAAAGCCTAGATATGGACTAAACACTGTACGAAGCCTCGATATGGACTAAACACTGTATAAAGCCTCGATACGGACTAAACACTGTATAAAGCCTCAATATGGACTAAACACTGTATAAAGCCTAGATATGGACTAAACATAGTATGAAGCCTAGATATGGACTAAACACTGTATAAAGCCTAGATATGGACTAAACACTGTATATAGCCTCGATTTGGACTAAACACTGTATAAAGCCTCGATATAGACTAAACACTGTATGAAGCCTAGATATGGACTAAACACTGTATATAGCCTCGATATGGATTAAACACTGTAGAAAGCCTAGATATGGATTAAACACTGTATATAGCCTCGATATGGACTAAACACTGTATGAAGCCTAGATATGGACCAAACACTGTATATAGCCTCGATATGGACTAAACACTGTATAAAGCCTCGATATGGACTAAACACTGTATAAAGCCTAGATATGGACTAAACACTGTTTAAAGCCTGGATATGGACTAAACACATTATAAAGCCTCGCTACAAACTAAACACTGTATAATGCCTGGATATGGACTAAACACATTATAAAGCCTCGATATGGACTAAACACTGTATAAAGCCTCGATATGGACTAAACACTGTATAAAGCCTCGATATGGACTAAACACTGTATAAAGCCTAGACATGGACTAAACACTGTATAAAGCCTAGATATGGACTAAACACTGTACATAGCCTCGATATTGACTAAACGCTGTATAAAGCCTAGATATGGACTAAACACTGAACAAAGCCTCCATGTGGACTAAACACTGTATAAAGCCTCGATACGGACTAAACACTGTATAAAGCCTCGATACGGACTAAACACTGTATAAAGCCTCGATATGGACTAAACACTGTATAAAGCCTCATTATGGACTAAACACTGTATAAAGCCTCGATACGGACTAAACACTGTATAAAGCCTCGATACGGACTAAACACTGTATAAAGCCTCGATATGGACTAAACACTGTATAAAGACTCAATATGGACTAAATACTGTATAAAGCCTAGACATGGACTAAACACTGTATAAAGCCTCGATATGCATTAAACACTGTACGAAGCCAAGCTATGGACAAAACACTGTATAAAGCCCTGCTATGGACTAAACACTGTATGAAGCCTAGATACGGACTAAAAACACTATAGAGCCTAGATATGGACTAAACAACATATAAAGCCTCGATATGGACTAAACACTGTATCAAGCCTCGATATGGACTAAACACTGTATGAAGCCAAAATATGAAATAAAAACAGTATGAAGCCTAGAACTGGATTAAACACTGTATAAAGCCTCGATACGGACTAAACACTGTATAAAGCTTCGATATGGACTAAACACTGTATAAAGCATCAATATGGACTAAATACTGTATAAAGCCTCGCTATATACTAAACACTGTATAAAGCCTCAATATGGAATGAACACAGTATAAAGCCTCGATATGGACGAAACAATGTATAAAGCCTAGATATGGACTAAACACTGTACATAGCCTCGATATTGACTAAACACTGTATAAAGCCTAGATATGGACTAAACACTGTACAAAGCCTCGATATGGACTAAACACTGTATAAAGCCTCGATACGGACTAAACACTGTATAAAGCCTCGATATGGACTAAACACTGTATAAAGACTCAATATGGAATAAACACAGTATAAAGCCTCGATATGGACAAAACAATGTATAAATCTCTGCTATGAACTAAACACTCTATAAAGCCTCGATATGGACTAAAAACAGTATAGAGCCTGGATATGGACTAAACACATTATAAAGCCTCGATATGGACTAAACACTGTATAAAGCCTCGATATGGACTAAACACTGTATAAAGCCTAGATATTGACTAAACACTGTATAAAGCCTAGATATGGACTAAACACTGTATAAAGCCTCGATACGGACTAAACACTGTTTAAAGCCTAGATATGGAATAAACACTGTACATAGCCTCGATATGGACGAAACAATGTATAAAGCCTAGATATGGACTAAACACTGTACATAGCCTCGATATTGACTAAACACTGTATAAAGCCTAGATATGGACTAAACACTGTACAAAGCCTCGATATGGACTAAACACTGTATAAAGCCTCGATACGGACTAAACACTGTATAAAGCCTCGATATGGACTAAACACTGTATAAAGACTCAATATGGAATAAACACTCTATAAAGCCTCGATATGGACTAAAAACAGTATAGAGCCTGGATATGGACTAAACACATTATAAAGCCTCGATATGGACTAAACACTGTATAAAGCCTCGATATGGACTAAACACAGTATAAAGCCTAGATATGGACTAAACACTGTATCAAGCCTCGATATGGACTAAACACTGTATGAAGCCAAAATATGGAATAAACACAGTATAAAGCCTCGATATGGACGAAACTATGTATAAAGCCTCGATATGGACTAAACACTGTATAAAGCCTCGATATGGACTAAACACTGTATAAAGACTCAATATGGACTAAACACTGTATAAAGCCTAGACATGGACTAAACACTGTATAAAGCCTCAATATGGATTAAACACTGTATAAAGCCTCGCTATATACTAAACATTGTATAACGTCTCGAGATGGATAAAACACTGTACGAAGCCTCGCTATGGACAAAACACTGTTAAGCCTCGACTCCATGGCGACAAAAAACACTGTATATAAAGCCTCGCTATGGACTAAAACACTGTATAAATCCCTCGCTACAGACACTAAACCCTGTATGAAGCCTCGATACGGACTAAAAACAGTATAGAGCCTAGATATGGACTAAACAAGATATAAAGCCTCGATATGGACTAAACACTGTATGAAGCCTAGAACTGGATTAAACACTGTATGAAGCCTCGATACGGACTACACACTGTATAAATCTTCGATATGGACTAAACACTGTATAAAGCCTCGCTATGGACTAAACACTGTATAAAGCCTCAATATGGAATAAACACAGTATAAAGCCTCGATATGGACAAAACAATGTATAAAGCCTAGATATGGACTAAACACTGTACATAGCCTCGATACATACCTACTACCACTGCTATAAAGCCTAAGATATGGACTAAACACTGTTATAAAGCCTCAATATGGACTAAAACACTGTATAAAGGCCTCAATTTGGACTAAACACTGTATAAAGCCTCGATATGGACTAAATACAGTATAAAGCCTCAATATAGACTAAACACTGTATAAAGACTTGATATGGACTAAATACTGTATGAAGCCTCGCTATTGACTAAACACTGTATAAAGCCAGGATATGGACTAAACACTGTATAAAGCCTCGATACGGACAAAACACTGTATAAAGCCTTGATATGGACTAAACACTGTATAAAGCATCAATATGGACTAAACACTGTATAAAGCCTCGCTATGGACTAAACACGGTATGAAGCCAAAATATGGAATAAACACTGTATAAAGCCTCGATATGGACGAAACTATGTATAAAGCCTCGATATGGACTAAACACTGTATAAAGCCTCGATATGGACTAAACACAGTATAAAGCCTCGATATGGACTAAACACTGTATCAAGCCTCGATATGGACTAAACACTGTATGAAGCCAAAATATGCGAATAAAAAAGAGTATAAGCCCTCGATATGGACGAAACTATGTATAAAGCCTCGATATGGACTAAACACTGTATAAAGCCTCGATATGGACTAAACACTGTATAAAGACTCAATATGGACTAAACACTGTATAAAGCCTAGACATGGACTAAACACTGTATAAAGCCTCAATATGGACTAAACACTGTATAAAGCCTCGCTATATACTAAACATTGTATAACGTCTCGAGATGGATAAAACAGTGTACGAAGCCTCGCTATGGACAAAACACTGTATAAATCCCTGCTATGGACTAAACACTGTATGAATCCTCGATACGGACTAAAAACAGTATAGAGCCTAGATATGGACTAAACAACATATAAAGCCTTGATATGGACTAAACACTGTATGAAGCCTAGAACTGGATTAAAAACTGTATAAAGCATCAATATGGACTAAACACTGTATAAAGCCTCGCTATGGACTAAACACTGTATGAAGCCAAAATATGGAATAAACACAGTATAAAGCCTCGAAATGGAAGAAACTATGTATAAAGCCTCGATATGGACTAAACACTGTATAAAGCCTCGATATGGACTAAACACAGTATAAAGCCTCGATATGGACTAAACACTGTATCAAGCCTCGATATGGACTAAACACTGTATGAAGCCAAAGTATGGAATAAACACAGTATAAAGCCTCGATATGGACGAAACTATGTATAAAGCATCGATATGGACTAAACACTGTATAAAGCCTCGATATGGACTAAACACTGTATAAAGACTCAATATGGACTAAACACTGTATAAAGCCTAGACATGGACTAAACACTGTATAAAGCCTCAATATGGACTTTAAAACTGTATAAAGCCTCGCTATATACTAAACATTGTATAATGTCTCGAGATGGATAAAACACTGTACGAAGCCTCGCTATGGACAAAACACTGTATAAATCCCTGCTATGGACTAAACACTGTATGAAGCCTCGATACGGACTAAAAACAGTATAGAGCCTAGATATGGACTAAACAACATATAAAGCCTCGATATGGTCTAAACACTGTATGAAGCCTAGAACTGGATTAAAAACTGTATAAAGCTTCGATATGGACTAAACACTGTATAAAGTATGAATATGGACTAAACACTGTATAAAGCCTCGCTATGGACTCAACACTGTATAAAGCCTCAATATGGAATGAACACAGTATAAGGCCTCGATATGGACGAAACACTGTACATAGCCTCGATATTGACTAAACACTGTATAAAGCCTAGATATGGACTAAACACTGTACAAAGCCTAGATATGGACTAAACACTGTATAAAGCCTCGATACGGACTAAACACTGTATAAAGCCTCGATATGGACTAAACACTGTATAAAGACTCAATATGGACTAAACACTGTATAAAGCCTAGACATGGACTAAACACTGTATAAAGCCTCAATATGGACTAAACACTGTATAAAGCCTCGCTATATAATAAACATTGTATAACATCTCGAGATGGATAAAACACTGTACGAAGCCACGCTATGGACAAAACACTGTATAAATCCCTGCTATGGACTAAACACTGTATGAAGCCTCGATACGGACTAAAAACAGTATAGAGCCTAGATATGGACTAAACAACGTATAAAGCCTCGATATGGACTAAACACTGTATGAAGCCTAGAACTGGATTAAACACTGTATGAAGCCTCGATACGGACTAAATACTGTATAAGGCTTCGATATGGACTAAACACTGTATAAAGCCTAGATATGGACTAAACACTGTATAAAGCCTCGCTATGGACTGAACACTGTATAAAGCCTCAATATGGAATAAACACAGGATAAAGCCTCGATATGGACAAAACAATGTAAAAAGCCTAGATATGGACTAAACACTGTACATAGCCTCGATATTGACTAGCACTGTATAAAGCCTAGATATGGACTAAACATTGTATAAAGCCTAGATATGGACTAAACACCGTATACGGCCTCAATTTGGACTAAACACTGTATAAAGCCTCGATATGGACTAAATACAGTATAAAGCCTCAATATAGACTAAACACTGTGTAAAGACTTGATATGGACTAAATACTGTATGAAGCCTCGCTATTGACTAAACACTGTATAAAGCCATGATATGGACTAAATACTGTATAAAGCCTCGATACGGACAAAACACTGTATAAAGCCTTGATATGGACTAAACACTGTATAAAGCATCAATATGGACTAAACACTGTATAAAGCCTCGCTATGGACTAAACACTGTATAAAGCCTCAATATGGAATAAACACAGTATAAAGCCTCAATATGGACGAAACAATGTATAAAGCCTAGATATGGACTTAACACTGTACATAGCCTCGATATTGACTAAACACTGTATAAAGCCTCGATATGGACTAAACACTGTACAAAGCCTCGATATGGACTAAACACTGTATAAAGACTCAATATGGACTAAACACTGTTTAAAGCCTAAACATGGACTAAACACTGAATAAAGCCTCAATATGGACTAAACATTGTATAAAGTCTCGAGATGGACTAAACACTGTATGAAACCACTATATGGACTAAACACTGTATAAAGCCTTAAAACTGACTAAACACTGTATAAAGCCTCGATATGGACTAAACACTGTATAAAGCCTCGATATGCACTAAACACTGTATAAAGCCTCGATATAGATTAAACACTGTATAAAGCCTCGATATGGACTAAACACTATATAAAGCCTTGATATGGATTAAACAATGTACAAAGCCTAGATACGGACTAAACACTGTATAAAGCTTCGATATGGACTAAACACTGTATTAAACCTAGATATGGACTAAAAACTGTATAAAGCCTCGATATGGACTAAACACTGTATGAAGCCTCGCTTTGGACTAAACACTGTATAAAGCCCCGATATGGACTAAACACTGTATTAAACCTAGATACGGACTAAACACTGTATAAAGCCTCGATATGGACTAAACACTGTATAAAGCCTCGATATGGACTAAACACTGTATATAGCCTAGATATGGACTAAACAATGTATAAATCCTCAATATGGACTAAACACAGTATAAAGCTTCGCTATGGAATAAACACAGTATAAACACTTGGTGCCTAGTTTGTATCTAGGGTTTATATGGTGTTTAGTCTGTATCTAGGGTTTATTCAGTGCTTAGTCTGTATCTATAGATTATTTGGTGTTTTGTCTGTATCTAGGATTTATTTGGTGTTAATTCTGTATCTAGTGTTTAAACAGTGTTTAGTCTGAATCTACGGTTTCTTCGGTGATTAGACTGTATCTAGGGTTTATACTATGTTTAGTCTGTATCTAGGGTTTATATGGTGTTTAGTCTTTATCTAGGTTTTATACGATGTGCAGTCTATATCTAGGCTGTAAGTTCTTCTCTATATAAAGCTGCAGAAATGATTATATGAGGACTATAACTCTGTTATAACACTGAACTATATTTTAGAGTTTGTGCTTGGCGGTGACACATAGTAGGATATGCAGTGGATGAAGCTGATTTAACAGGGTTCATGCTGGATGTGTAGAGCAGCTCTGTTTCCTGCTGCTGCTCTCATCTTACAGTCTCTCAGTGTTTTTACAGCCTACCAGAGATGTTCATAATATTCCAGTTTTAAAGACAGAAGATCTTTTATATGTAATATGGGTATAATATACTGTTTATAACCATAGCTGTATTCCCAAACACAGCAACTCTCATTAGCTGAACCAGCTGGCTAACACGGAGCGGTATCTGTAACACATCTGCAGCCTGTCTGTGATTTCTGTACCGTAATGTCTGTTTGCTAGACTTTGTTTAAGCTCTAACGCTAGGCTTGTTAGCTAGTGAGCCAGTTAGCTAGTCTAGCACTAACAGTTTAGGAACATTAGCTGGTTAGCTAGCTGTATTAGCGATCCGTACTGATATTAAAGCAGTAGTTCAGATAAACTCCAGCTTTAACTGCTCACTCGACTACTAGCTCTTAGCATCGTGATTCTACTGTGATAACAATGTTATGTTAGTGCTTTGTTAGGTTAGCTGGATAACAGTTTAGCTATGATGTAGCTATGACCATACAACATTTAAAAGTTCTCTTTCTTCTTGAAACATGAATATTAGGCTACATAAATCACTGGCAGGCTGTAGAAAGACCCACAGACTGACCTGAGCAGCTGCAGTAAACAGAGCTGCACCACACATCAGCATTAGCTCTGTGTAAAGCTAAATCAGCTTCATCCACTTGTTACTCTCACTGTTTTCCACAGCAGTGCCTGAAAACTGCAGCATGTCTGCTGTAGCTCTGTGTTTGAGCTCTATGGTACACTATAATAACGTTCTGATCATTTCTACAGGAGTTATATGGAGAATAAGTAAGTTAAACGCCCTTAGCACAGTTAGCCGTTATTAGCCTTTAGCTAACGCTACCTGCAGTACTTTATCTAGATTAAACTGACCAGTTAACACTTTCTAGGTACCAAACACAGTTTCCACACACAGTTTAGTTAATCCCAGCATTAACTGACGGTCACTAAATGAAATATCAGTTAGTTTAAACTAAACTTTACCTCAGAGAAACTGTGGAAGCTGCTGGTGGCTGTCGCCTGTTGTTCTTCTGGCGTTCCCGCTCTTGCTTTGCTCTGTTGCTATGGTGATGTAGCTGCTCCTGTACTGAGTAATTTATAAATGCTTAGAATTTAAAAATCTCAGGTAAAAATAAAGTAGATTTTAATGTACTAAAATATATATACACCACCCTGCACAATTATTGGCACCCCTGGTTAAGACGTGTTCTAAGGCTTCTAATAAATTATTTTTTTAATAATACAACAAAAAAGAGAAAAATCCAACCTTTAATTCAAGTGCATTTAGTCTGTGGGAAAATCCACATTAAGAAATAATTCTTTTAATTATTTAAACCATCTGTGCCAAAATTATTGGCACCGCTGGTGTTAATACTTTGTACAACCCCTTTGTGTCAACAAGACAGAACTTAATCTTCTCCTATATCATTTCACAAGATGGCAGAATTTGTCTAACATCATCGGTGTAATGTTAGCTAGGGTTTTTAATTGAACGTTAGCTAGCTAACTGTACCCAGGGTTGGCTAAGGAAGTGTTCAGGTGTCATTTCTGTGGGAAGTCTGTTAAGACACTGAGGGGTTCTGTGTGCTTCAGTGCAAATTCAATTGAAATGTTCTTTATTGTGTTGTGGAGCCGACTGTAAGACGTTTGTAGATATGGAGCGTTTAGGGCTGATCTTTACCGGAGGCACAGTGTATCTGTTAACGCTCCTGTCGGGGCGGCTGGTACCGATTTGAAATGCGGGTTGGCGC
Source organism: Prochilodus magdalenae (assembly GCA_024036415.1). Taxonomy (NCBI): domain Eukaryota; kingdom Metazoa; phylum Chordata; class Actinopteri; order Characiformes; family Prochilodontidae; genus Prochilodus; species Prochilodus magdalenae. The sequence goes on along the minus strand of JAMWET010000152.1, from coordinate 41,383 downwards.
TGTGTGAACCCCAGTGTAGAGATACTAAAGCTCTAATAGCGCACGTGAAGGAGCGTGTTGTTGAAGGTCCTGCCGCTAGTTGTCCAGTGAGAGGATGCGCTAGGGTTTTCAAGGTGAGAGCAGCGTTAGTGATTTACACAGAGAATCTGCTTCTCAGTCATGTGTTCAGTTTCTTCTACCTGCTTCGAGCATACAGAACATCATTGAGGAGGTGCAGATCAGACATGAGTTGAGTCAGACATGTACTTTGATTAAACTTACTTCACTGCTAAAATATGACATCATTATCAGATGAGGACATCACCAAAGTCTGTAAGTCTGTCCGGGGAACTGATCTGCTCCATACATGTTATGCAGGGCCAACGAGGGCAGCATTCTCAAGAGTGTTCAACCGTGTGGAGTCTAAGGAGATATCTTTAGGAAGAGATGAGGACAGCACAGATCGGTTTCTCTAGTATCTGCCTGTGAGGGAGACTTGTTAGAATCTGATCTGTGGACGAGCTGTGTGTCAGACGAACACTCAGCTAAGTCTCCTTCAGATGTTCTAGGTGACACCAGTGATGGTCAGGTATTAAGATCCAATGATTTATTGGTCAGCATCCATCGTATTTAAAGCTAGTACTGTACCAGGATGCCTTTGAAGTCATTAACCCTTCAGGCTCTGCTGCTTATGGACCTGTTAGTAATTTGCCAGTTCATGTGCGCTCTGACTCAGACCATGTGTCTCTTGTTTTACTGTGTAGAGAGAAAGATTTCAGAGGATAAGGCCATGCTAAGGTGTTTTCTGAATTAATAGCAGACCTGAAGGAACTGGAGGAGAAAGGGATTGTACAGATGAAGCAGCAGTCAGGAACCATATATCACATTGCTGGAGATAACCTGGGCTCGCACTGCATTGGTGCCTTCTCTGAAAATTTCAGTTGCTCAGAACATTTCTGTAGGTGCTGTCTGATAACACGATCTGAATTTCAGGGTGATGACCCAAACCTGTGTGGACCAGAGCGCACCATGGAGACCTACAGCTCTGCTGTTGATCACCTCCAGACTAAAGAAACACCTGATGTGGAAGGTGTTAAATTCAAGTCAGTATCAGTTTTTTTTATTCTTTGATGTGTGTTGGCCAGGTTAACCACCTTGTCTAGGGCATGACTTCTTTCAGGGTGTTTTGTCTGATGACGTTGCGCTGTATCTGAAGTACTTCATTTAAAAAAGGCAGGGTTCACTTCTTCCACTTTGAGTCAGCGCATTAACCCATTCAAATACGGCCTCTGATCAGGGGCGTAGCAGCAAATTCTGGGCCCTGTACACTCTCAATGTCAGTGGGCCCCTATCCATGCCAGTACACAAGGAGCGTGAGCAAAAAAAATGGGCCCCTCTCCCTACTCAGGCCCTGGGTAGTCAGGTCCACTTTTCCCCCCACTACCACGCCTATGCCTCTGATGCTTTTTCAAAGTCATGTGAGGTCAGCCCTCAAGCAGCTAAGCTCTCAGGACAGGCCGTACAGAACTGGAATTTCCTAAGGCTGCTGCTTCTCATACTAAGTGACGAGTGAAAGATCCAGCAGATGATGTGTGGCAGTTGACTCTGCAGCTGAAAGACATTGTGGACATGATATGTACTCAGAGAGTAACCTCAAACCAAAGCACCATTATTCACGTCATTACCCAGCACTGATTCTGGAACTTTCCCCTTGATCAGGCTGTGGAAAATGCGAGTCATCAGATATTACAGGCTTGTCTTTCTGCTGTGGGTCAGACCGTCTTACAAGTTAAAGGTGCTTCTCCATTTTACTCAGTGCTATACAGTAAATCCATTCAATCAGACAGCTTGGCTTCACTGAGACCAACACAGAGGTCAAAGGTCACAGTAGAAACTCTGTAAAAGGAAACATCATACAGGAAAGTACATTTCCTTGTCACAGGGAACACTGACTCCATGTTTGGTGAGCGAGTGCTTATTTCTATGTAAAAAGACATTGTCCATTTTCCTCAGTATCGTCGGTCCTCAGATCAGACAGACAGTGAAACGATGCAGTGTCTAAACATCAGTGACCTGACTGATTTCTATCCATCGCCATCTCATATGAAGGATGGATACCAAGTGTTTCTCTGAAACACAGTGTGCTGTCACACTACTGAACGTCCTGAGCTGCTGTTCTGGTGCTGAATGAGATTTAGTCCATGCGTTCATACTCAGAAATGGATGATGCAGAGCAAATCAACATAAGCAGCGCCGTCGCTAAAGTGCTGCCAGACCTCCCAGCCTCAATTCTAATACTGTAGAGGAGACCCTACAGTCGCTGGGGGTGGAGACCACTGAAGATTTTCACCTCGTCCAGGAAGGTGGTCTTCTTTCAGTACTGAGACCAATTCAGGCTGCCTGGAAACAAGCCAGTGAGGACATTCATGTTTAATACCAAGACTAAACCATAATTCAGCCAGTGGGCTTTATTAACTTCATTATTTTAGTTTACAGCACAGAGCACTGAAATCCAAAGTCAGTCAACTTCTCCAGCTCCCTCATCACGCTCCTCACTCTCTCCCTCTCCCAGCCGCCCGATTACTGCTGCAGACTGGGCTGACAGCTTCCAGATCCCATGGGTGAGGTGGCCTGAGGCCTTGATGCAGGGTTTGGAGAGGGGGAAAGGCCAAGCCCACTCTTACCTAGGGGACCTGTTAAAGATGGGTTTATCAGCTGAGCTCGTATACGGTACTAGCTGTGAGGAACAGTCTACACGGGTGGCATTCAGAACAGTGTTCTTTGATGTTCCAGCTAGCTCCAGTGTTTGGTTCTGTTAAATTGATGAACTGGCTTATTGTACATTTTGGTGGATTACTAATGTCTGATGAAGACCTGAACAGTAAGTTCAAACGGCGGTTCAGTTTGTCATGTTAGTCGGAGGCTGCTCTCTCAGTTAGCTTAAACCTTTTAAAGGGAAGACTGACCTTCAGCATATCATTCTGAAAATGGCGAACCGTAATTTAGTTCAGGATTTTACAGGACACTCCGGGGATTTTAGTTTCACCTTCACTGGGCGTGGTAGGTTGAAGATCCTGAATACATGTTGGGTAGTGGCGTTTGGGAGAAGGGAAAACTGCAGCTGGTTTTGTTTCTAGCCTGTAGGCTGTTCGGTTTCCTGGCTGTAGGTGCTGGTTTACTTCAGTTATGGACCAGACCCTTGACTCCACTAAGTTTTAGACAGAACCTAAATAACACAGTGTACGGCGTTCAGCTCCATCATCATTAAATTTAGTGAAGGGAGCCCACACTTCTGAACGTCTTACCCTTACTGACCAGTCTGGAACAGGTAACAGTTCATTACCAGTCCTCGATACCTGTTCCTAGTGTTCACCTTAATAAAAAAGAAAGAAAGAACAAAAGGAGGTAGATACAGAGGAAAAGGAAAGACAAGGTGAGTAGCGGAGGTTGGGCTGTGAAGAGGCTCAAAAGTGAATCGACGTCTGTTTCTACCTTTAGCCCTGATACTCTGTCGACTGTAAACTATAACTATCTTGCAGCATCTTATCTCAGGTTAGGATGACAGTCAAAGTTGACAGTTAAACCACCGTGCCTGTTACCTAGCAATCGACCATGATGTGAAAAGGTCAAACTAAATGTGTGTGCTGAGTTAAGAATACTGTGAGAGAGCCCCTCACTGGTTTCTCATTATTCCCCACCACCACTGTAATATTTAATCATCATCATTAACACACAAAGGTGGTAAGAGGGGACATGGAGGTACACTAGGTACACTCACTGGTACACTAGCTTAGCCACAATGAGCTGGACTGCTCTAAGGACCCCGGGGTGTCTGTATAAATGCCTGATCCACAGGACCCCAGCTGGCTCAGTATTTGACTGTCTCTGTTCTAATTAATACAAAGTTCCTGTACACATAGAGAAACCTATACAAGGGCTACATCAGTATATGATTGGCTGAGTGAGGTGGAAGACTGTGAAAACTGGTTGGCTGATTGAGGTGGGAGGCTCTGGAACCTTGATTGGCTGACTGAGGTGGAAGATTGTGGAACCTGAGTGGCTGATTGAGGTGGAAGAGTGTGGAATCTGATTGGCTCTCCTGTCTCATTCCACGGTGAGTTCACTAACTCTCAGCAAGATGCCACAACACAGCTCCTCCCCCAGCTCCAGCCAACCCCGCCCTACTGGATCCACACTTATTTCAAACCACCTATCTCCTTTATCTCCAATGCCACAGCTGATTCTCCTCTCCATCCCCATCACAACCCCTCCTCTCCATCACCATCACAACCCTTCCTCTCCAACCCAATCACAACCCCCCTCTCCATCCCCAACCCCTCCTCTCCGTCCCCAATCCCTGCTCTCCATCACAACCCCTCCTCTTATCCCAATCACAAACTCTCCTCTCCATCTCTAACACAACCCCTTCTCTCCATCACAACCCCTCCTCTCCATCCCCATCACAAACCCTTCACTCCATCCCCATCATACCCTTTCTTCTCCATACCCAACCCCTCCTCTCCATTCCCATTACAAACCCTCCTCTCCATCCCCAACCCCTCCTCTCAGTCCCCATCACAACCCCCTTCTTCATCCCCATCACAATCCTTCGTCTCCAGCCACATCACAACCCCTTCTCTCCATCCCTAACCCCTTCTCTCCATCACAAACCCTCCTCTCCATTCCTGTCACAACCCCTCCTCTCCATCCCCATCACAACCCCTCCTCTCCAGCCCCATCACAACCCCTCCTCTCCATCCCTAACCCCTCCTCTCAGTCCCCATCACAACCCCCTTCTCCATCCCCATCACAATCCCTTCTCTCCATCAACACCACAACTCCTCCTCTCCAGCCCCATCACAACCCCTTCTCTCCATCCCCAACCCTTTCTCTCTATCCTAAATAGTTCCTGTAACCTCTTCCCACATTTCATTCCACAGAGACTTTTATTATAGACTAATATTACAAACCTCTGGTAGTAAAGCTGGTCCTGATATTAAATGACTTTGTTGAACGTACTGCTGACCCTGAAATGATCTTCTGAACTAATTTATAAAGGAGGAGGAGAAAAGAACTGAAGGACAGAATAAGTGAATTGGACTGTGGATGGTAAATAAGAGATGAAAAGGTCCATTCTGTCATATACTCTACTCAACCACCAGCAGACCACCCAGAAACACCAGGCTTGAGCTGCTTAGTCAGATTTTCAGGTCCACCTTAAAACGACACACCGATTTCACCGATTCACAATACCAAGACATGCAGGAATGATGGTTGATTGCATGTTGAGCATGTTGGCTGTAGAATTATGACCCCTTATGAAAATAGATGAACTGAAATATTACTGGACTGTGTTTGTATTCTGAGCCTCTGAACTGGGGATATAAGACTGATGGAGAACTAATTTACTGTGCTGATTATTTACAGGGTCCCTAACTCTGGATCTGTCTGTTGATTCTGACATGATGGTGTAACACATAAACCGGTAGGAGGAAGTATGCTGTTTACTTACATATGTGACCACTAGAGGGCGATACTGATCAGCCGAATAGAAATAAAAGTGAGTTGGAGCTGCGCCTTTAGAGAAGAGGATCTGTTTACTGCTCTGGATTTACACAGTGAGTTCATTAAGTATGAATGTTCAGTATGAATATTAATGAGGGATGATGTAGAATATGTTTGGACTAGTTAAGATGACTGTGTGTTTGATTATATCGACTCTTCTGGTGGATTAAACTAACCACAACGCTGAACAGGGTGTGACCTGACCTGACCTGAACTTCCGGAGTTACAGCCCTGAATATTAATAACCAGCTCTGAACTTTATTTTTTTTTATAACTCTAACACTCCACAGATTTCACCCACATACACCAATACAGCTCTACAGTATAACATTACTACAGAGAGAGAGAGAGAGAGAGAGAGAGAGAGAGAGAGAGAGAGAGAGAGAGAGAGAAGAGCACGAAGGAGAGAGAGGGGGAGGAAAGAGGGAACGAGAAGGGGGGCAGGGGTGCAGGAGGAAGTATGGTGTTGGTTCATATGTCACCACTAGAGGGCGATACAGATCAGCAGAATAGAAATAAAACTGATGAAGTGAGTTGGAGCTGCGCCTTTAGAGAAGAGGATCTGTTTACTGCTCTGGATTTACACAGTGAGTTTATTAAGTATGAATGTTCAGTATGAATATTAATGAGTGATGATGTAGAATATGTTTGGACTAGTTAAGATGACTGTGTGTTTGATTATATCGACTCTTCTGGTGGATTAAACTAACCGCAGTGCTGAACAGGGTGTGACCTGATCTCAATGGTGGTCTGACAGAGAGAAAGGAGAGAGAGAAACAAGGGGAGAGAGAGAGAAGGAGAGCGAGTGGGGGAGAGAGACAGAGATAGAGAGAGGGGGAGAGAGAGAAGGAGAGTGAGTGGGAAGAAGAGAGAGAGAGAAAAAGACAGAGAGAGTGAGAGAGAGAGAGAGACATCATAGGATGCAGACTTTCTGTTACCCCCGGTGATGAACACTGGTTATGGTTTTGATGATGTAATGGCTCCCTCTGTTTACACATGTAAATAATATATACACTAGTAAATGAACTCTGTACATGTGCTTCCTCTAATCTCTCTAAACTGTATAAACTGAGATAAGGCCTACAGACTACCGTTTAGGAGTGTTCAGATCCACACCTCCTCCTTTTCACACAGGAGGCTTTCCCAGTTTACCCTGATACCCTGACCCAAAAAGGAGAACTGTGTAATAGGAGGTTCTAGATTAAGGTATGTAGGCGGTTTTGCAGGTTTGTTTATTTAAGCTGTTTATTAATCTAGTTATAAACTACAGAATCAGTTTTATGGAGTGATGCCCCTCATCAGCTTCCGGACTGCATCACGTCGGTCTTGTTCATGCTGATTTGTGCTGATGAAAGTTTGTGCTGTTTTAATTTGAGCAGTTATTGATCAGTAATGTTTAGATGAGTGACGTCAGTGCTTAATAAAATATGATTAGCACATGTGGTCTAAATGACAGTAATGTTTATATTCCTCCAATGTGTGTAATATCATAATAACCCTGCTGCTAGATTCAGGTAGTAAATGTGTTTAACACTTCAGTTGTATTTTAATCATCACTCTTAATCAGCTCTTCTGTTCTGTTTGTGAACCTTTATGAAAGGAGGAGCTTCTATATGTACAGTTGAAATCAATCAGTCCATATTTATTTGTGTAGAGCTTTTTACAACCAACGTGTCTCAAAGCAGCTTCACAGAAAATCAGTTTGTTATAAAGGAAAAGAAAAACACAGAGTTAATCTACAGAGGGGGTGGGGTTCCAAGCCCCTTATGAGCAAGCCAGAGCCAACAGTGGTGAGGAAAAACTCCCTTGGTTAAGGAAGAAACCTCGAGAGGAACCAGGCTCAAGGGCAGAACCCAACCTTCTCAGGTCGAACCCGGATGAGGAGAGAAAGACAGAACTAACAGGAGGAGGAGCTTATAACATCTATTAGATCCAGTCTGATTAGGTACAGTCTGATTAGATCCAGTCTGATTAGTCCAGGATGGAGTAACTGCACAGGTGGAGCTGACCCATAGATAGAGATGATCAGATCAGAGCCAGACGCTGGTCAGTGTGAAGGTTATTGTCATGCCGGGTGATGAACTGCAGTAGTGTGAAATGAAGAGCTGAAGCTCCAGAAGATCTGAGTTCAGAAACTGAAGTATATTTCCATCCATGATGCTCCGAATGTTTCCAGTGGGTGACCAGTCTGGACTGTAGGCAGGTCAGTTCAGCACCTGGACTCTGTTACTGCTGAGCCATGCTGCTGTAACACGTGCAGAATGTGGTTGATTGTCCTGCTGAAATAATCCAGACCTTCCCTGAAATAGACGCCGTCTGGATGCAGCATATGTTGCTCCAAAACCCGTATATGAGTCTCACAGATTAGCAGGTCAGCCAGGCCATGTGGACGGTGTCTGCATCTCCGTATATCTGGCTTCTTCTTTGTGTGGTGGAGCTTTAACTGGGCTTTGGGGAGCAGTGAGGAGCTGTGTTGACAGACAGTGGTTCTGGGAAGTGTTCCTGATCCCATGCGTCCAATCATGTCTGTTTAGGAAGTGCAGAGCTCCAAGCGTTAAAATGATCAGATAAACTACAGCAGTGACCATCACACACATTCCCAATCAGAATCTGACCATCACACACATTCCCCATCAGGATCTGACCATTACACACATTCCCCATCAGGATCTGACCATCACACACATTCCCCATCAGGATCTGACCATCACACACATTCCCCATCAGGATCTCTCACCCCCCGGACTCATCCCTTTATATATCTCTCTGTATCCTTCTCTCTCTCTCTCTCACCCCCACACTCATCCCTTTATCTCTCTCTCTCTCCTTCTCTCACTGTCTCTCTCTTTCTGTCTCTCTCACTCTCTCTCTCTCTCTCTCTCTCTCTCTCTCACACACACACACACACACGCCCATACAAACACACCCCTGTATGTGTGCCAGGCAGTCACTGTACAATGTATGAGCTCCTGTTAACATTTGAGTGCAATCTTTGACAGCAATCACATGAAACATGAAAGTAATCATTGACATATGTTTTTAAATTAATATGAATATTAAAATGTATATTTAACAAATAGTACAAAGATTTGTAGTTTGGTGAAGTTTTATAAAATAAGAACATTACATTGAATGCCAGTGCATACCAAATATAGAGCCTACAAGTTTATGACCATGTGCCATTTTTATTTTCTCTGATTTCTCTGATCACTATTTTATATGCTATTTAAAAGCACTCAGGTTTCTCAGGTTTGACACACCAAAAAAATTTATGAGCAACAGAAGGACTGGAATTATAGATAGCGGTGGGAAACAGTATAAGTATTATATTTTCATTATAAAACTCCACTTAGTGTCCCATTGAATCCATTGATGAAACATAAATGCAAAATTTACATAATAGTTTGTGTTGTTCTTATGGCTAATGGCTCTTCTTATGTTCTAATGGCTCTTAAATACTGAGGACGAAGATAAAAATCTTAGAAAGCTGCTAAATTTTCTAATCAAGTATCTTTTTACTGCTCATTTTTTGGTCTTACTTGACTAGCGAACTGTAGAAGTTTTGGTTCTAGACCTGATCATGCTGCATTAACAAATGATTATTAACCTAGAAACTCTCAGTAGGTAATAGTAAACTTATTATTATGGTAGTTCATTATTATAAAATAGTGTATCTGAAACATGAACAACTATATTTATTACAGGTATCATCATACGAGGTATCATGAAGCCCCCCACTCTATACTTATTAGAAACCCCTTGAGCTCTTATTGACTCCTAAAAGCTCTACATGATCTAATAGAACTTTCATAACCTCCCAGTTTTAGAATAGATACATCTCTCCTTTCTGCAGGAGCATGTGTCCCACTGTTGTTTTTTCTGAACAGTAGTTACTGTTCAGTAACTTTACTTATAGTAATTATACTTTAACTATAGTAGTTATACATCAACTGTAGTAGTTATACTTTACTTATAGTAGTTATACTTTAACTATAGTAGATATACTTCAACTGTAGTAGTTATACTTTACTTATAGTAGTTATACTTTAACTATAGTAGATATACTTTAACTGTAGTAGATATACTTTAACTACAGTAGTTATACTTTAACTGTAGTAGATATACTTTAACTACACTAGTTGTACTTTAACTATAGTGGTCATACTTTAACCATAGTAGTTGTACTTTAGCTGTAGTAGATTATACTTTAAGTAGATTAGATATACTTAAACTGCAGTAGTAATACTTTAATTGTGGTAGATATACTTTAACTGTAGTAGATATACTTTAACTGTAGTAGTTATACTTTAACTACAGTAGTTGTACTTTAATTACAGTAGTTATACTTTAACTATAGTAGATATTCTTTAACTATAGTAGTTATACTTTAACTGTAGTAGTTATACTTTAACTACAGTAGTTGTACTTTAACTATAGTGGTCATACTTTAACCATAGTAGTAGTACTTTAACTGTAGTAGATTATACTTTAAGTAGAGTAGATATACTTAAACTGCAGTAGTAATACTTTAATTGTAGTAGATATACTTTAACCATAGTAGTAGTACTTTAACTGTAGTAGTTATACTTTACCTACAGTACTTGTACTTTAATTATAGTATTTATACTTTAACTATAGTAGATATACTTTAACTATAGTAGTTATACTTTAACTACAGTAGTTGTACTTTAACTATAGTGGTCATACTTTAACCATAGTAGTAGTACTTTAACTGTAGGAGATTATACTTTAAGTAGAGTAGATATGCTTAAACTGCAGTAGTAATACTTTAACTGTAGTAGATATACTTTAACTGCAATAGATATACTTTAACTGTAGTAGTTATACTTTAACTATAGTAGATATACTTCAACTGTAGTAGTTTTACTTTACTTATAGTAGTTATACTTTAACTATAGTAGATATACTTTAACTGTAGTAGATATACTTTAACTGTAGTAGTTATACTTTAACTGTGGTAGATATACTTTAACTATTGTAGAAATACTGTAACTATAGTAGATATGCTTTCACTGTAGTAGTTATACTTTAACTACACTAGTTGTACTTTAACTATAGTGGTCATACTTTAACCATAGTAGTAGTACTTTAACTGTAGTAGTTATACTTTACCTACAGTACTTGTACTTTAATTATAGTAGTTATACTTTAACTATAGTAGTTATACTTTAACTATAGTAGTTATACTTTAACTGTAGTAGTTATACTTTAACTACAGTAGTTGTACTTTAACTATAGTGGTCATACTTTAACCATAGTAGTAGTACTTTAACTGTAGTAGATTATACTTTAAGTAGAGTAGATATGCTTAAACTGCAGTAGTAATACTTTAACTGTAGTAGATATACTTTAACTGCAATAGATATACTTTAACTGTAGTAGATATACTTTTATTATAGTAGATATACTTTAACTATAATAGTTGTACTGTAACTATAGTAGATATACTTTAACTCTAGTATTTATACTTTAAGTAGAGTAGATATACTTAAACTGCAGTAGTAATACTTTAATTGTAGCATATATACTTTAACTGTAGTAGATATACTTTAACTGTAGTAGTTATACTTAAACTATAGTAGTTGTACTTTAACTATAGTGGTCATACTTTATAGTAGTAGTACTTTAACTGTAGTAGTTATACTTTAAGTAGAGTAGATATACTTTAACTGCAGTAGTAATACTTTAACTGTAGTAGATATACTTTAACTGTAGTAGTTATACTTTAACTACAGTAGTTGTACTTTAATTATAGTAGCTATACTTTAACTGTAGTAGATATACTTTAACTATAGTAGTTATACTGTAACTATAGTAGACATATTTTAACTGTAGTAGTTATTCTTTAACTATAGTAGATATACTTTAATTATAATAGTTGTATTTTAACTATAGTAGATATACTTTAACTATAATAGTTATACTGTAACTATAGTAGATTTACTTTAACTCTAGTATTTATATTTTAACTATAGTAGTTTTACTTTAACTATAGTAGCTATACTTTACCTACAGTAGTTATACTTTAACTGTAGTAGTTATACTTTAACTACAGTAGTTGTACTTTACCTATAGTGGTCATACTTTAACCATAGTAGTTGTACTTTAGCTGTAGTAGATTATACTTTAAGTAGAGTAGATATACTTAAACTGCAGTAGTAATACTTTAATTGTGGTAGATATACTTTAACTGTAGTAGATATACTTTAACTGTAGTAGTTATACTTTAACTACAGTAGTTGTACTTTATTTATAGTAGTTATACTTTAACTATAGTAGATATTCTTTAACTATAGTAGTTATACTTTAACTGTAGTAGTTATACTTTAACTACAGTAGTTGTACTTTAACTATAGTGGTCATACTTTAACCATAGTAGTAGTACTTTAACTGTAGTAGATTATACTTTAAGTAGAGTAGATATGCTTAAACTGCAGTAGTAATACTTTAACTGTAGTAGATATACTTTAACTGCAATAGATATACTTTAACTGTAGTAGATATACTTTAATTATAGTAGATATACTTTAACTATAATAGTTGTACTGTAACTGTAGTAGATATACTTTAACTCTAGTATTTATACTTTAAGTAGAGTAGATATACTTAAACTGCAGTAGTAATACTTTAATTGTAGCAGATATACTTTAACTGTAGTAGATATACTTTAACTGTATTAGTTATACTTTAATTATAGTAGTTGTACTTTAACTATAGTGGTCATACTTTAACTATAGTAGTAGTACTTTAACTGTAGTAGTTATACTTTAAGTAGAGTAGATATACTTTAACTGCAGTAGTAATACTTTAACTGTAGTAGATATACTTTAACTGTAGTAGTTATACTTTAACTATAGTAGTTGTACTTTAATTATAGTAGCTATACTTTAACTGTAGTAGATATACTTTAACTATAGTAGTTATACTGTAACTATAGTAGACATATTTTAACTGTAGTAGTTATTCTTTAACTATAGTAGATATACTTTAATTATAATAGTTGTATTTTAACTATAGTAGATTTACTTTAACTCTAGTATTTATATTTTAACTATAGTAGTTTTACTTTAACTATAGTAGATATACTTTAACTACAGTAGTTATACTTTAACTGTAGTAGTTTTACTTTAACTACAGTAGTTGTACTTTAACTATAGTGGTCATACTTTAACCATAGTAGTTGTACTTTAGCTGTAGTAGATTATACTTTAAGTAGAGTAGATATACTTAAACTGCAGTAGTAATACTTTAATTGTGGTAGATATACTTTAACTGTAGTAGATATACTTTAACTGTAGTAGTTATACTTTAACTACAGTAGTTGTACTTTAATTATAGTAGTTATACTTTCACTATAGTAGATATTCTTTAACTATAGTAGTTATACTTTAACTGTAGTAGTTATACTTTAACTACAGTAGTTGTACTTTAACTATAGTGGTCATACTTTAACCATAGTAGTAGTACTTTAACTGTAGTAGATTGTACTTTAAGTAGAGTAGATATGCTTAAATTGCAGTAGTAATACTTTAACTGTAGTAGATATACATTAACTGCAATAGATATACTTTAACTGTAGTAGACATGCTTAAACTGCAGTAGTAATACTTTAATTGTAGCAGATATACTTTAACTGTAGTAGATATACTTCAACTGTAGTAGTTATACTTTAACTACAGTAGTTGTACTTTAACTATAGTGGTCATACTTTAAGTATAGTAGTAGTTCTTTAACTGTAGTAGATTATACTTTAAGTAGAGTAGATGTACTTTAACTGCAGTAGTAATACTTTAACTACAGTAGTTGTACTTTAATTATAGTAGCTATACTTTAACTGTAGTAATTATACTGTAACTATAGCAGACATATTTTAACTGTAGTAGTTATTCTTTAACTATAGTAGATATACTTTAATTATAGTAGTTGTATTTTAACTGTAGTAGATATACTTTAACTATAATAGTTATACTGTAACTATAGTAGATTTACTTTAACTCTAGTATTTATACTTTAACTATAGTAGTTTTACTTTAACTATAGTAGATATACTTTAACTACAGTATTTATACTTTAACTGTAGTAGTTATCCTTTAACTACAGTAGTTGTACTTTAATTATAGTAGTTATACTTTAACTATAGTAGATGTTCTTTAACTATAGTAGTTATACTTTAACTGTAGTAGTTGTACTTTAGCTGTAGTAGATATACTTTAACTGTAGTAGTTATACTTTAACTACAGTAGTTGTACTTTAATTATAGTAGTTATACTTTAACTATAGTAGATATACTTTAACTATAGTAGTTGTACTTTAACTGTAGTAGTTATACTTTAACTACAGTAGTTGTACTTTAACTATAGTGGTCATACTTTAACTATAGTAGTAGTACTTTAACTGTAGTAGATCATACTTTAACTGTAGTAGATTATACTTTAAGTAGAGTAGATATACTTTAACTGCAGTAGTAATACTTTAACTGTAGTAGATATACTTTAACTGTAGTAATTATACTTTAACTACAGTAGTTATACTGTAACTATAGTAGACATATTTTAACTGTAGTAGTTATTATTTAACCATAGTAGATATACTTTAATTATAGTAGTTGTATTTTAACTATAGTAGATATACTTTAACTATAATAGTTATACTGTAACTATAGTAGATTTACTTTAACTCTAGTATTTATACATTAACTATAGTAGTTTTACTTTAACTATAGTAGATATACTTTAACTACAGTTGTTATTATTTAACTACAGTAGTTCTACTTTAACTATAGTAGATATACTTTAACTATAGTTGTTATTCTTTAACTACAGTAGTTATACCTTAACTGTAGTAGATATACTTTAACTATAGTTGTTATTCTTTAACTACATTAGTTATTCCTTAACTGTAGTGGTTATTCTTTAACTACAGTAGTTATACCTTGACTGTAGTGGTTATACTTTAACTATAGTAGTTACACTATAAGAATACTTTATCGTAGAACTCTTTCATATCCTCCCAGTTTTCAAATACATACATCTCTCCTTTCTGCTGGAGCATGTGTCCCACTGTCGTTTCTTCTGAACAGTAGTACTTTAACGTCCTTTAGGATCTGTTCAGTCAAAAAGATGGCAGAATATATGACTGTATTTGTGCTCTGTCTATATTTCTGGGGAAATCTGATCTGCTTTGTTGTTCTGTAGTTATAATGATGAAGGAAAACGTTGGAACTAAATGTGGAGAAGTAGAGAATGAGAAGTGAAGCTCAATAAGAAGTGGGGGATGGGAGGGGTGGTAAATGAAAACATTAGATACTTGAAAAGTGAAAATTGCTGTTAGTGTGATTATTGAGCATGCTCTTGTTCCTGAGCTCTACTAGTACTCTATCTAGTACTTATAATACTAGAACAGAAGGTGATGTGTGGATTGAACATGCATCCATTTAATTAATAATTATAAGTTATAAAAGAGACTTTGATCCACAGTCACCTGATCGACATGAGAAGCCATGCTGCACTGACCACACAGCACTGCTGACCCACCTACTGACCACACAGCACTGCTGACCCTTCTACTGACCACACAGCACTGCTGACCCTTCTACTGACCACAAAGCACTGCTGACCCACCTACTGACCACACAGCACTGCTGACCCTTCTACTGACCACAAAGCACTGCTGACCCTTCTACTGACCACACAGCACTGCTGACCAAATACTAACCGCACTGCTGACCCTTCTACTGACCACAAAGCACTGCTGATCCATTTGCTGACCAAACAGCACTGCTGACTCACCTACTGACCACATGGCACTGCTGACCCAATTACTGACCACACAGCACTGCTGACCCACCTACTGACGACACAGCGCTGCGGATTAAGAATGACCTGTGCATGTTAAGAGTTTAGGATTGAGAAATGGTGGAGCTGACTGAACGTCATTGATAAATCAGCTTGTGAAAGGCAGGCTGGATGGATTCCTGCTGGTTCTTCTAAATACAGGTCTGTGTTTTAGAGTGTTTCAGATCTTTTCTCAGATATTCCACTATTTTACCATCAGTATTAAACTCAGAAGACACATACAGAGCTGCTGGTGGTTTCTGGATCTGGAGTCTGTATGTCTCTACAGTTAGCTCCTCCACATCAAGCTCTGAATGACTCATCTGCATCTTAACGACTTATAACACAGGAACTTTGAAAAGTCAGTAGAGTTCCTCTTTAAGTGTAGAGAAAGTCTTGTAGAACAAGAAATCATTACATTGTCCTGTAGTAATGAGAACCAGGAGAACAGCTGGAAAATAAAATCTGTCTTCATGGATAGTTTTACTGTTTAAATAAGGTAACATTACTACTAATATTTATTTACTAAAATTCTACTGTTAGTATTATTATTAGTAGTAAAAGCAACATATAATTAGTACTATTATGATGCATAATTGTGTTTTTGTAAAACTGGTCAAATTTCGTGTCTGAGGAAAAGGAAGCTGCAGCTAGTTTATGATTCAGTCTAAACTCCAGTAGAGGAGCTGAGTGTGTGTACAGGTGTGTAGTATAATAAACTGATCTACTGTGAGAAACTACAGTATTAAAATAGAGGTCATGTGATCAGATATGAGCTGATGTGTCTCTGATGTAGGACTGGATCTCCTGATGAAGACGGAGCTGAACTTTTCTAACTGAAGACTCTGAAAGACTCTGAAGACTGAGCTCAGAAACAGGTAACTCTGCTCTCAACTTTATGATGGAGATGATGACTGAGTTTACTGCTTGTGTGTTTGACTTTAATGTGGAACAGACTCTCAGACTGAACTGAGAGGGGAGCTGGTGTGATCAGGTGGTGAAGTGTCTCCATAGGAATATAGTATCAGCACTTCCTTGTTGTGTTCTGTTGTTGTTCTTTCTTCATCTTTAGAATGTTCCACACTGTGTGTGGTGCTGTGTGCGGCTCCTGAAGGTGTAGTGCTGAGACTGTGTGAGGTTTAATACCGTCTGTAAGTGTTCAGAGATGCTCTGTGATGGTGGTAGGATCACTGTAGGGACATTATTGACCTTTGACTGGTTTAATATTACACTTTATGGAACAACAGTTGTTTCTGTAGAGCAGCACAGATCAGACTGTATCAGACTCTGTGTGGATCCTGACTCTGTCATTTCAGACTGATACTGACAGTGTGGAGTATCTTACATCCCCAGTGAGTGGTCAGAGGTCAGTTAGGCTGGTGTTCAGTGGTAAACTGGACTGCAGACTTTCTACATTTGTATCCGTGTGTGTGTCCTTCTTGGAATAATCAATCCCAGAATGCTGTTCAGTGAATCTGTAGTACTGCAGCTCATTTACGACTCTGACTGTGTAGCTGAAGGTCGTTTCAGGTTAACATGCTGTCCAACAGGTCCGATACCAATGAAGCCTTCTCTCTCTCTCTCTCTCTCTCTCTCTCTCTCTCTCTCTCTCTCTCTCTCTCTCCCCCTCCCTCTCTCCCTCTCTCTCTCTCTCTCTCTCTCTCTCTCTCACTCTCTCTCTCTCTCACTCATACACACACACACACACACTTCAGTTGATAGTTTCCTCTTTCACTTTGAACCTAAACTGGAGCCAAAGACTGTGAATCACTACTACCAACAACACCTCCAACCCACACCCCCACCCCTCTCTCTTTCTCTCTCTCTCACTTCCTCATTCTCTCACTCTTTTCATATAAACCGGTTTGATTGATTAGACTCTGTACTAAGTTCTCTTTATTCTCTGTTCCCGTATAGTCTGATCTAACTTTCAGGTCACTACAGACGGTCTCTGACCAGATCAGTCCACTAAACACACT
This sequence comes from Prochilodus magdalenae, assembly GCA_024036415.1. Lineage (NCBI taxonomy): Eukaryota > Metazoa > Chordata > Actinopteri > Characiformes > Prochilodontidae > Prochilodus > Prochilodus magdalenae. The sequence goes on along the minus strand of JAMWET010000152.1, from coordinate 24,006 downwards.
GACCTGTAGATCTCTCTGTAGCTCCTCCTCTTTCTGTCTGTCTCTGTGAGTGTTGATGTCCTCAGTTACTCCTGAGTGTGGAATGTGGTTTGTGTGTAATCTGGAACTGGTTCTGTTTATCTGGTGATTATTCTGAAACTAATGTGTGTGACAATAACACTAGGAGGACAGTCGAGGTAAATTCATAAATGACGTTGAAAGATTTCGAATTAATTTCATTATATTTATATTAGCAAAGTGAAAATAACTTTTGACGGTTATTGGTGCTCTCACTGTGACCACTCCAAGTAGAACAGCTCTGCTTTGTAGTGTATCTGCATTACATTAAATAACATTTATAACACATAACATTTTATGTAGAATAGAGTAAATAAGAAAATTGAGCAATTAGAAACCACAATATTTATGTTAAGACTGTTGTTTCAATAAGGCATGTATCAAAATCTAGTTTTAAATTTATTTATAAAACATTTATGAATATGACTGGTTATCATGTAACCCTTTTACCCTTGCATCCTTTTAATACTGACATCAACAAAAAGTTTCATAATGGTTTGGAATTAATCTAAATAAAATAATGAACTTAACTGTGCCTCAGAAGCCCTGGCCAAGTGACTTACCTGGTGTAGAAATGAAAAACATGCTGTTTGCAAAAGGCTAATATAGTCTACCTGCTATATTAATATTGTATATTACTACCACGTACCCGGCTGACATAGTTTGTAGAACAATTAAGTGACCTTTAACCCAGTTCTCAAAGTGGAAAACAAAGTGCCGCTACTCAGTATCAGTAATCAGTATCAGCAAATCAATAAATTCTAAATAATTTTTTTTATTCTACTGTGAATAAAATCTACTAGGAGACATCCCTGTACACCAAATTCATTTACTCAGATAACCTTTGCTGAACTACAAATTTTAGCATATATAATAATAATAGATAAAAAATTAATAATTTGTCTATATTTCTAGTTATTGTCTGAGCTAATACAGCAAATACAATATGTTATCCTGTGTTATTCAATAAAGCATATTTATTGTGCAGGTAGTCATTCTTAATCAGAAAACAGTCACACTTATAATCACACAATAAAAAATAATCAAATAAATTTTCATTTGAGCAAATAGTGAACAGACTCTGAGCCACAGTACCGCATTCTGAGAGCCTCACTGTTAGCTCTGTATGATGTAAGATGTTTAGCAGTGGAAGAGAAGCAAATGCTACATTCTGGGCTATTGGAAGGTTCTAAATGCCAGATGGTTACCGGTGTCTCCTGATTAATACAAACTGATATGTTGGTTCTTCATTTATATGAGCACCACACAGAAGACAAGGAAAAGAACAAGGAGACAAAAAAATAGCTAGCACTTTATGGATCAGTAATATGTATCAGTATTTTAGTAATTAAATGATTAAAAATCGGTGAAAAGTTTTACTTAACTAAAATAATCTGCTTATTTTATAGTTCCTAATGAACGCTAGGAGAGAATAATAATTGAGTACATTGGTGTCATCAGCAAACTTGAAGATGGTGTTGGATGTGTGTCTGGCTGTCGTGTGTGAACAGGGAGTACAAGAGCTGAGGACACAGCCTTGAGAAGCCCCTGTGCTCAGAGTCAGAGCATGGAAGAAAAGCTGTTTCCTACTCTCACCACCTGGGGTCTACCTGTCAGTAAGTCCAAAAACCAGTTGCACAGATAAGAGTTAAAACAAAGGTCTGTGAGCAGTGAAACCCTCAGCCAGCTGGATGGCACATGCTCTGAGCCCCGAATATGGATGCCATCAGGACCAGGTGTTTTGCGTGGGTTAATTGCCTTAAAGGATCTGACCACCTAAGACAAATCAAATCAAATCAAATCACTTTATTGTCACATCACATTTAACAGGTGTGAAGGTGAGTGAAAAACTTAGGTGCGTAGTCCCTTACAGTACTTCAATACAAACATATAAATAGACAATAAATATATACAGAACTAAGCACTAAAATCTCTGTTACACTAATTTACAGTTATGAATAAAAGTTATGAATAAAAACTATGATATATGCAGATGTACACATTACCATATAACACTATGGTAAGGCTGAGGTAGATGAGAGATGTAGGGTATATATAGGGCATAGAATATTATATTATATATGTATATACATACACTACAGATATACAGTGTGGATGGAAGATAGCAGTAGGTCAGTTTATATGTGCAGGTGTAAATATGCTAATGTAAGTGCAGAGTGATGATTGTCCATGGAGGTCATCGTTTAGATGGTTTTGGTGAGGTGTGCTGAACTAGGTCCATATACCGGTGCATCAGCACTACTGGCTGTTCAGTAGCCTGATGAATCTCGGAGGCGGCTGGTTCTGGACTTTATACTTCGGAACCTCCTCCCACCTGGCAGCTGTGAGAACAGACAGTGGCTTGGGTGGGTGGAGTCCTTTAGAATCTTCCTGGTTTTCCTGAGGCAGCGGCTGGTGTATAAATCCAGGAGGTTTGGAAGCTGAACCCCGGTGATGTACTGGGCTGTCCGCACCACCCTCTGCAAAGCTTTCCGCTCGATAGCAGTGCAGCTTCCATACCAGGTGGTGATGGAGCCAGTTAGAATGCTCTCCACAGTACATGTGTAGAATGTTCTGAGGATGCGGGGGTCCATGCCAAACCTCTTCAGACGTCTGAGAAAGAAGAGGCGCTGTTGTGCCTTCTTCACCACCCGTGTGGTGTGTTCAGTCCATGTGAGTTCCTATGAGATGTGAACACCGAGGAACTTAAAGCTGCTGACCCTCTCTACAGCGGCCCCATTGATGGTGATGGGGGTGTGCCTTCTCTCCTGCTTCCTGAAGTCCACTATTGGCTCCTTGGTCTTGTTGACGTTGAGAGAAAGGTTATTCTCCCGGCACCAGTGTGTCAGGAAGCTGACCTCCTCTCTGTAGGCCTCCTCGTTGTTATTGGAGATCAGCCCCACAATTGTAGTGTCATCTGCAAATTTGATGATGACATTGGAGTTGTGTCTGGCTATACAGTTGTGCGTATACAGGGAGTACAAGACAGGGCTGAGCACACAACCCTGTGGGGCTCCAGTGCTAAGGGTCAGTGAGGAGGAGGTGATGCCAGCCAACTTCACCACCTGGCGTCGGTCCGTCAGGAAGTTCAGGATCCAGCTACACAGAGAACTGTTCAGACCCAGATCCCGAAGCTTGATGTCGAGTCTCGACGGGACGATGGTGTTGAATGCTGAGCTGTAGTCCACAAACAGCATTCTCACATACGTGTTCTTTTTGTCCAGGTGGGAGAGGGCAGTGTGCAGTGTCAGGGCTAATGCATCATCAGTGGACCTGTTTGGTCGGTAGGCGAACTGCATTGGGTCCAGGGTGGCAGGTAATGAGGAGCAGATGAAGTCTCTGACCAGCTTCTCAAAGCACTTGCTTATGATGGAGGTCAGAGCAACTGGGTGCCAGTCATTTAAGGTGGTGATCCTGGCTGTCTTTGGAACTGGCACAATGGTGGCCAGTTTGAAACATGCTGGCACGACTGACAGGGAGAGAGAGAGGTTGGAGATGTCTGTAAAGACTCCTGCTAGCTGATGTGCACATACTTTAAAAATTCGTCCAGGTATGCCATCCGGTCCTGGTGCCTTGCGGATGTTGACACGCTTGAAAGCTTTGCACACGTCACCACGGAGACAGAGTCGGGGGGCTGAGTCGGCGGTAGCAGGGGCTCTTTCTGGGAGTACGGTGTGGTTCTGGGAGAAGGTGTTCAGCTGGTCTGGAAGCCCAGCACTGATGTGATCCACAGATCGAGTTTCCCTCCTGAAGTCTGTTATTGTGTTTAACCCCTGCCACAGGCTTCTTGTGTTGGCGGTGTTGAACTGTGACCCCACCTTAGCCCTGTACTCACGTTTGGCTGCTCTGATGGTCTTCCGGAGGGCGTAGCTGGCTTTCTTATACTCCTCCGTGTGTCCAGATTTAAAAGCAGCAGTCCGTGCGTTCAGAGCTGCATGAACTTCACAGTTCAGCCAGGGTTTCTGATTGGGGTAAACATGGACTGGTTTTGTGGGTACAACATCCTCTATGCACTTTCTAATGAATCCAGTCACAGAGTCTGTGTACTCATCCAGGTTGTTGTTTGACGCCTCCCGGAACATCTCCCAGTCCACGTGATCAAAACAGTCCTGCAGCATTGAGTCTGATTGGTCTGACCAACGGTGGACCTCCCTGATAGTAGGCGGTGCCTGTTTCAGCTTCTGCCTATAGGTGGGCAGGAGCAGAATGGAGGAGTTTTCTGATTTGCCAAATGTAGATCGGGGGAGGGGCTTGTACGCATCGCGGAAAGGGGTGTAGCAGTGATCCAGTGTTCGTGATCCTCTCGTGCTGCATGAGACATGTTGGACGAACTTCGGCGCAACTTTTCGGAAGTTCGCTTTGTTAAAATCCCCGACAACAATACAGGCGGCCTCCGGGCGCGCGGTCTCCTGCCTGTTAACAGCCTCGTAAAGTTTCCCAGACGCCAGGTCCGTATCAGCCTGTGGTGGAATGTGCACGGCGGTGACAATGACCCCCGAAATCTCCCTCGGCAGCCACCGCGGTCTGCACGAGATGGTAAGATATTCTATGTCCGGAGAGCAAAAAGACAAGAGTGTACATTCCTCCGATCACACCAAGCATTGTTGATAATAAAACATACACCTCCACCTTTACTCTTCCCGGAGAGGTCCTTTGTTCTGTCCGTGTGGTGCACGGAGAATTCGGCAGGCTCGATGGCTTCGTTTGGAATCTCCGGCGATAACCAGGTCTCTGTGAGACAGAGTATACAGCAGTCCCGTGTTTCTCGCTGGAACGAGATCCGTGCCCTGAGTTAGCTCGCTGATTTTGTTGTCCAGTGACTGTACATTGGCAAGAAGAATGGTGGGTAGTGGGGGGCGGTTAGCACGCCGTCTCAGCCTGACCAGGACGCCGGCTCTCCTTCCCCTCTTCTGGCATCTGCGGTGTTTCCTCGGCCGGCCAGCCCAAATGTATGGGAGATCATTTGTGTTCCCAAGCAAAGGATCTGTGTTGAGAAACTCGAAGTCTGGTTTCCGATGAGCGATCGCAGATCTAATTTCTAAAAGTGTTTGTCTGTCATATACAATGGAGCTGACAGCATTTAGTGCAAAAGTAGATACAAACAAACACAAAAACAACAAAAAACTAAAAAAAAACGAAGGGAGCTCGCAACCCAGCAGCCGTACTCGGCGTCATTTTGGATGTACTCAGAGATGGATGGGGCACAGCTCTCCTGATCTACTGGGAGTTTCATATCTGAGGTGTTGTTTGCCTCGAATAAGCATAGTGTGCATTTAGCTCATCTGCAAGTGAGGAGGACAACCTCATATCACAGATCCCACCATCTTTGTAGTCAGTGATAGCGCAGAGAACATTCCACATGCGTCTGAGATCAGACCCACGGTAGTTAGACTCCACTCTTTCCCTATGGTTCCTTTTGGCCAGCCTGATGGTCCTCTGAAAGTCATATCTGGCCTTCTTATAACTCTTCAGGTCACCAGTGTTGTAGGCTGTGGTCGAGCTCCTAGTTTGGCTCGAACCTTAGTGTTGATCCAGGGCTTCTGGTTGGGAAATGTTCTGACACTGACCTTTGGAACAATGTCATCAGTGCGTTTACTGACGTAGCTTGTGATGGAGTCAGTATATTCATTGATGTCAGTGCCAGCTGCATCACGAAACATCTGCAAGTCTGTGGTTTAAAAGCAGTCCTGAAGTGTGAAGATGATCGAGGTGGGATGTGGACTGCAGTGAGGATGACCAAGGTGGGATGTGGACTGTAGTGAGGATGACCGAGGTGGGATGTGGACTGCAGTGGGGATGACCAAGGTGGGATGTGGACTGCAGTGAGGATGACCGAGGTGGGATGTAGACTGTAGTGAGAATGACTGAGGTGGGATGTAGGCTGTAGTGAGGATAACTAAAGTGGGATGTAGACTGTCATGAGGATGACAGAGATGGGATGTAGACTGCAGTGAGGATGACAGAGATGGGATGTAGACTGCAGTGAGGATGACTAAGGTGGGATGTAGACTGTAGTGAAGATGACCGGGGGCGTGTAGACTGTAGTGAGGATGACAGAGGTGGGATGTAGACTGTAGTGAGCAGGACTGAGGTGGGATATTGACTGTAGTGAGGATAACTAAGGTGGGATGTGGGCTGTAGTGAGGATGACTAAGGTGGGATGTAGACTGTAGTGAGGATGACTGAGGTGGGATGTAGACTGCAGTGAGGATGACGGAGGTGGGATGTAGACTGTAGTGAGGATGACAAAGATGGGATGTAGACTGCAGTGAGGGTGACAGAGGTGGGATGTAGACTGTAGTGAGGCTGACCGGGGTATGTAGACTATAGTGAGGATGACAGAGATGAGATGTAGACTTCAGTGAGGGTGACAGAAGTGGGATGTAGACTGTAGTGAAGATGACCGGGGAGATGTAGACTGTAGTGAGGATGACGGAGGTTGGATGTAGACTGTAGTGAGGATGACAGAGATGGGATGTAGACTGCAGTGAGGGTGACAGAGGTGGGATGTAGACTGTAGAGAAGATGACTGGGGGGATGTAGACTATAGTGAGGATGACAGAGATGAGATGTAGACTGCAGTGAGGGTGACAGAGGTGGGATGTAGACTGTAGTGAAGATGACCGGGGGATGTAGACTGTAGTGAGGATGACAGAGGTGGGATGTAGACTGTAGTGAGGATGACAGAGATGGGATGTAGACTTCAGTGAGGGTGACAGAGGTGGGATGTAAACTGTAGTGAAGATGACCAGGGGGGGTGTAGACTATAGTAAGGATGACAGAGATGAGATGTAGACTACAGTGAGGGTGACAGAGGTGGGATGTAGACTGTAGTGAAGATGACCGGGGGGATGTAGACTGTAGTGAGCAGTACTGAGGTGGATTGTAGACTGTAGTGAGAATGACTGAGGTGGGATATTGACTGTAGTGAGGATAACTAAGGTGGGATGTGGGCTGTAGTGAAGATGACTAAGGTGGGATGTAGACTGTAGTGAGGATGACTGAGGTGGGATGTATACTGCAGTGAGGATGACGGAGGTGGGATGTAGACTGTAGTGAGGATGACAGAGATGGGATGTAGACTGCAGTGAGGGTGACAGAGGTGGGATGTAGACTGTAGTGAAGATGACCGGGGTATGTAGACTATAGTGAGGATGACAGAGATGAGATGTAGACTTCAGTGAGGGTGACAGAGGTGGGATGTAGACTGTAGTGAAGATGACCGGGGGGATGTAGACTGTAGTGAGGATGACTGAGGTGGGATGTAGACTGTAGTGAGGATGACAGGGATGGGATGTAGACTTCAGTGAGGGTGACAGAGGTGGGATGTAAACTGTAGTGAAGATGACCAGGGGGGGTGTAGACTGTAGTGAGGATGACAGAGGTGGGATGTAGACTGTAGTGAGGATGACTAAGGTGGGATGTAGACTAGTGAGCTGGACTGAGGTGGGATGTAGACTGTAGTGAGAATGACTGAGGTGAAATGACTGGCAGTGACTGGCTAGAACCGTTACATCTGATCCCCATCGACAGTTCACCATCATCACACCCCATCACCTCTGTCCTTACCAGAGTACAGCGTTCTGTCTTGGCAGTAGATGGAGAAGCCAGCCGGTGTGATGCCTGTGTTTGGTGTTGCAGCAGACAACCACGTCTCTGTGAGCACTAAAACTCAGCAGCTCTCGAAGTTGTGTTGAAACTTGATTTTGAGCAGTATCTTGAGCAGGATACTAGGAAGTGAAGGGTTTAAGCACCTTTTCCTTGTCCTGCAGAGAACCAAAGCATGTCAGCCCCTCCAGCACATCCTCCTGCTCCACTGGTGAGTGTGTGTTGTTGAACAAAGAAGCAGAGGGGTCGCGAAGGGGCAGCCGCTCACGTCCATGCACGAGCAAGTGTTAAAGTTTAAAAAGTCCTTCTTGAGTGATGACTGGATATCCAGAAGTATTTGTTGATTATATTTGATGATCCCAAAGGTGGTTTGTGCAAAAACATTAAGAAATAGAACAATAAAACACAAAAAACTGTAGAGTTTTCCCGGAGCGCTCACCAGTGCTGCCATTCTACGGCGCACCGGAACTGGAATGTTTTAATTCTATTCTTTCAACAATTATAATGATCAAAAATGAAATATAATAACTTAAAATATATTTGTTTATTAAATTTAATAAGACATTTGTATGTGTGGTTGCAGCCTTCTTAGGTTATACCAGTGTGTCTATGTTTTATGGTTACCATGGATTTTGTGGTTTTTATTTTTTTTTTTTTTTGGTAAAGGTACAAAATGAACACACAACTTAACATACACCACCATACCCTACTAACATGCTGTCATTAAATTACTACATAACTGTTACCATCATTTTTCAATGTTCAGAGTTGAAATGAACTTCAGTTTGCTGAAGAAGCAAATTTGTTTAGGGCTCAAAGATTAAGACTTGAGACTTAAGACTTGCCTGTACTGACTCCCACCTGGTAAGTTACAAGTTGCCTGGTGCACATTCAGACATAAGGCGAATGTTTTCTACTACTAAACAAATATGGGAATTCAAATGTACAGTGTGCCTTTTAAAACAACCCTGAAGATCAACTTCAAAAATATGTAAAACGTGCTGAAGTCTATATAACCTGTTTTTCAGAGATGAAGGTGCTCTGTGTGGTGATTCTGATTATCCTGGGCTTTATGGAGACCACATCAGGTACATGATCTGCATGCTGAGAAAATGTATATAAGAGACAGAGAGGAAACAGAACACAGAGAGAATTAAAGAAATGATGAAGCTAGCTGTAATGCTCATGAATATATTAACACACTTTGATGTGTTTATGTTTTGTTGTCCTAGAACATTGTGTAGTGATCACAGGGGGTATAATTAATTAACCAATTAATTGATCAATCAATTATTAATTATTATTAGGATATTAGAAGGCATAGTTCAGCTTAATTGAAGCACAAACCATGATTGCCATCTTATCCAGTCTCAGGGTGAGAGTTCATTTCCGAGACATCTAGTGATCTGCATGCTTGTCACAATATTGAGTCATATATCCAGATTACTTTTAAGAAAAGCAGTTTATTTACAGCACCAGAGGGAACTACTTTGTGGGGAATGAGCAGAACTGAACTTAGAATCTGAATCTAAGATAATATTAATATAAAGCACAGCATCAATAAACACAGCACCGAGGACTGGACCACAAAAGTGAACTTTGGTTGTGTCACCTTGAAACTGCGTCATGCAGGCTGGTCTGGTCGGGGAGGTGGTCCTCCAATGACCCATGCGTCTGGGTTGGCACTGCTGGCTGGGCCTTGGCTTGGCCTGCCATCTTCCCCGTGAAGTGGGTCAGTGTGGAGCTTTCCTTTGCGTTGAGTCGTGCGGCCTCTGGTCACGTGTCCTGGCATCTGGCAGTCAATGCTGGCTTGTCCGGTCCGCGACTCTGTTGTCAGGTGAGCGGACCGCGCGCTGGCTACATCTTGGTTTCTTTGGAGGGTTCTATTGAAGGGACTCTGCTTCTGGCTGAGTCTGCTTCTAGAGGACCCATCTTCCACTGGTCATCGTCTTGGAGTGCCGGAGCATCGCGTGCTCTGGGCCTGAAGAGTGTGGAGTGGAGAGGTGAGAGAAGCTCCGGGAGGTCGAGCTGACCTAGGAGAGAGCTTCTCTCATGTGTCCAGAAGAGAGGAGTCTGCCCGGAGGAGTCTGCCGGGATGGAGAGGGAGAGCTCTCTGAGAGAGCTCAGAGAGTCGAGCCGAGCTGGAGCTGGAGCTCAGCTAAAACTGCAACTCTAATCTGCCTGTAAACTCTCTACTACTGTGGCTGTCTGTGACCGGAGTTTAAGTAGAGGCCTTAAAGGCGGAACGGAGGAGGGGTCCATGGTCACTTTCTCATGAATATGCATTAGTCTGCTCATTCTTCCACAAGAGTGTCACATGTTCACATACATTTGAGAATTTCAAAGCATGGTTTTATCCTCAGTAAACAAGCGTCTAATGGGCAGAATGAACACATAATATGGTAAGCCAAAATATAGGAGTAGAATGAAGTTAATCTGAAACCTTGAACATTCTGTATATGCTGAGGTTAATAAGTAAACCCATTTTGTATTGGGTTACAACCACTTATTAACCTTTCACAGTCCTACTGCTTTGGATTGGTTACATTAGAACAACACATAAAGCATTCGGTGAAACAGAGGATACAGTAAAATTGCAAGTCATGATTTGAAACATAATTCATGGTGATCATCTTTTAAATCACGATTCAGTCAACACAAGTTTAATAACTATAACTACACATGAGAGGTTCTAAACTACTTATAAAAGTGGTTAGCATGAAGGATGTTAGTACTAATGTTGATTAAAGAAACTAGATCACAGTTTAAGAATCCTAAGATTTAAAGAGAGAGAAAGAAGAGGAACATACTCGAAGGATTGTTCTAAATTGGATTCTGACTGGGTTTGGATCATGAGTTAACACTTCAACCAATGTTAGCAGCATTTAACAGAACAATTCTAACAAGGGTGTTTCTGGGTAATGTAGATTCAGGAGAGTCCTTAAGAGTTCTTAAGACCTTAAGACCATGTCAGGGGGGTTTAGCCCTAGTTTTTAACAAAGTTATTGGTTGTTCACTCAGGATTTTGTGAACAGTTAGAATATAGCTGCAGAAGACCTCCCCTTTGCTCGAGGGGTTTGAGGGTCACACTTCCTGACCTTTAGGGGAGGGGACCAGTCCCAACAGTTAAGAGAAAAACCAGATGCTATGGATCCTCTTCTAATGGGTCTTCATGATCATATGGAAGATCGATATTTAGTTTCTATCATCCAAAACGGCTAGATCGCTACAATTGAATCACAGTAGTTTACATTTTTTGTTATTGCACATGTTGTTTACACTAGAGACAAAATCTTTCATGTAAAAGCAGATCTCTACATCGTCCATCTGATTGTAGTATAAATACACCAGTACATTTCACAGTACTGACTGACCAGGTCCAACCCCTGGTCAGTCAGTATTGTAAAATAACATTTACCATGAGGATAAAAGAACATTCTGAGTAATTTTTAACATGGCGAGGGGATGGCATGGTAAGATGGTCTGGCAACTCCTTAATCTGCGTGCTCACATGTGCTCGAGGCTGTTGCAAGGAGCTGGCTTGATAAGCTCCCGTGAGAAACTGATACAGTTTACAGGAGCAAAATAGAGGAGGAAAAACTACTGCACGTAATGAGTGACTGAGTGACCACATTTCAGTGTTAGTGAAATACACTTCACTGAACACATAAACATAAGCGTGTTTAACATACACACAGCACAAAAGAAAACTAATGAACACAGTTCTTTCTGATAAACACTTCATTTTTTACACCAACTAACTCTTACTCCTAACATGTGATCATGCACACATATCAGAGTAACTAAGGTTCTTCAGCTCTCTGTGCTGCCATGCTCTGTGACGTATCTCTCTCTCTCCTGCGTTTGCAAGAAGGTGAATAAAACAATATGCAAATAGATAGTTTTAGGAGGCGATGGGAAAGATGTTTAGTTTAAAGCTGCTCATAATGTTTAGTGTAAAGCTGCTGTATAATAATCTCCAATTTCTAATCTCCTTTTCTTTCACCCTGCAGTCAGTAAAGACTAATAACAATTGCGATGGTGTTAGGCTTCTTACTAGTAGGAGAGCCTCTGCATTTTAGAGCTGCTTTATTTTAGCGCTCATAGAGATGTGGGTGCCACATACAGGCTTAACATTGGCTGCCATCTCCATCTACAGAATACTGGATAGAGTCCTGAGTTAAAATCTGGATTCTGTCTAGCCAAAACCATCAGAATTTTGTCTAAATGCAAAGTGTTGGTTTTTAATGTGACATCCTGTTATAATGTATTTACATTAGTAGTTTATTATGTTATTATTGTTATATATTATATCATGTTTGCTTTTCATTACAGAGAACTTTAAGGTAGTTGGTCCAGCTGCTCCTCTTGTTATTGAAGCTGGTGAAGATCTGGTTCTGCCCTGTTCTCTCCAACCCAACATCAGTGCTGTGGATATGATGGTGGAGTGGATCAGGCCAGATCACACTGAAACTAGCAAGCTAGTGCATCTCTATGAAGATCATGGAGACAGAAATGATGATCAGATGGAGTCTTACAGAGGGAGGACATCTATACTTAAAGAAGAGCTGCAGAAAGGAAACACCTCACTGAAACTCTCAGCAGTCCAGCCTTCTGATGAGGGAGCTTTCAAATGTTTAATTCGGTACAGGTCCTGGTATGATGATGTAACTGTTTATGTTGAAGTTAAAGGTAAGAAACCACACAATTTTAAATTAGCATTATGTATTATCAAGTTTTTCATCAGATGTGTTAATTAATCTTCAGTGTACTTCCATCTAGTAACTTCCATCACAGTATTTCAATTCACCTTAAATATAATATTTGAAATTATTTAACCTAGTGCATAGGACAGAGTCACAGTCACATATCCTATTTAAATTCAAAGTCATTTGTTGTTTGAGTTGGTGTAAATTTTTACTTGGTTTGTATTTCAGAGCCAGGTTTTCACACCTGGAAGATAGCCCTCATCTGCTTTTCTTTGTTTGCTGTTATATTTGTGGCCTTTACAGCTTACCTCTGGAAAGGTAATTTTCATATTATTATGGGCAGGAAAAACACTTCTTTATTAAAAATAACAGGTGGATTAACATGTTTGTACAGGAAAGATGTGTTAGTATTTCTGTACGTCTGGGCAATCAAAAACAACAAAGCCACAAACAGAAAGAAAAACCATAGAGCATCAGTAGGGTGTAAGGCTAATACAAGCTCCCAGAACAGCTTCAAAGAGCTTTAATTCTACACGTCCTGGAACTTTACTGGAGGGATGGAATACCATTCATCCAAAAGATTATCCCTCAGCTGGCATTTAGATGATGGTGGTACAAAACACTTTCTAAACTGACAATTGGGTAGTGATTTGTTGACTAAGGGACATAACATATGAATAACATATGAATAACAGGATTTTTCAAAATTAACACCGGGGCTCTGTTGCCTGGAAAAGATCACTCCCAATATCATAGAAATGTTTCATTACGGGGGAGAGATATGACTGTTCAGAATAACTTTGTATTGATTTACGATTCGTCCCTCAAGTGAGACAAACATAACTCGTTTGACCATATCATTTTAACCTACAATTACTTTAAAAACCCATTAAAAAAGGCTGGGATGAGAGGAAATATGAGGTTAATTATGGGGTAAAATAATTAAATAATGATGTGATTTGAAACAGGTGATGTCAATAGGTGACTATGATCATGATTTTGTACAAAAACAGTATCCAGAAAAGGCTTATCATCAAGCAAAACGATACAGAGTTACAGAGTTACATTTACACACACTAGTTAAAACTAAATGTGCCAAAAGAAAGCGTTATGATAACCATCTCAGGCATCTGGGATGGACCATCAGAAAGTGAAAATGTGTACTGTGGTCAGATAAATCAGTATTCCTGATCTTTTTTTAAAAGAAATGGATGCCATGTGCTCCAGACCAACATGAAAAACAGCAGTCCAAAAGCTTCTGTGATGAAGCATCTATGCAGAAAAGTACATTGAGATCTATACATGCATTTAAGAAGATGTCTTTTCCAGGAACTTCCTACATTTTTTAACAAGACAATGCAAAACCACATACTGCACACATTACAAAGGCATGGGTGCAGATGAGGAGGGTACGGGTACTGAACTGGCCAGTCAGGAGTGCTGACCTTTCCCTTTTAAAACTGTGTTTATAATGCCACAACAAAGACCTTGTACTGTTACACACTTTAAAACATATCTGCAGGATACTGGAACAAAACTACACCTGAAATGTATCATCACTTGGTATCTTCAGACCCTTCTTGATCTTCTTATAGAAAAGAATGACAACATACAAAGTGTTACAGCCCCAATCTATTTGAAAAGTGCTTATAGTTGTATTGTTAACAATGTTTCAACATTTTCAAAGCACAGTGTTAATTTAGCTGAAATTTGTCTAAACTTTTTTCTGATTTGAGTTTAATGTTCTCATATGAGGTAAATGAGTAGTATACTTTGAAAAGCAAACTTTCCTGACAAGTCACCTCTTTGTTAGCTGGTTGACTCTAGCCACTAGTATTATGTCCTTTATAAGGTCTCAGTGTTTATTTGAACATTAAGCCATAATGCAAGTCAAGTGTAGTCACCAGAAGGTCAGAATAACTTCATATTACTATTTTATTTATTATTGATTTATTGATCTAAAAAGCATGCAACACAATTTTTTCTTTAAAGAACAAAAGTACTTTACTACTTTTGATAATCTGTAGGTAGATTTTAAGATTACAAATCACAGACTAAAAAACGCATACCTGACAAATGTTCATAAAACAAAAAAACTTCAAGGTCCCAGTTGTTCAGCTAACACTGTTCCCTGTGTCTGTTTCGTGTGTTTACACTATGTAAAGGCCATATTCTGTTTCTGTGTACTTCCAGATAAAATCTCCGAAAAGGAACTCTCTCCTGCACAGTGCTCAGCTGTAGCCTTCATGCGTGTTAAATCACAATATGTGCGTGAAGAGTTGGACCTGAAGAGCTACAACACGTCAGAGGAAGGTTATAGAAGACTTATCCCGGCTATGACAAACTGCAGAAAAGCTTGGTGAGTGTTTAACACAGACAATATTAAGCTAATTTTAGTAATGTTATGATCTATGAACATCATTACATTTCAGACTAATCTCTCTTGGCGTTTGAAGATGTAACACAAATGGGCTTTAATGTATTGCTTTTTTTGTGGGTGTTAGTTTGTATACAGTTTGTTAAATAAGTCAAAAAAGATAAAAGAGATACTGAGAAACAGATGGATTCTGTACAATAAATAATTGGGTTAAATAAGATATTTTCATGTTTGGGGTGGCCTATGGCAGGCTTTTCATAATCATTTTCAACATTTCATAATGACAATTTTATTTTATTTCATCATTTTTTGTGTCATGCCACTGACCACTATTTCCTTGGAATAAATACAAAAGACGCATAATGTAGTACTTAATAAATCATTAGTAAACATGCAGTAACCCCAAAACTGGCCTGATATGCCTTGCTCAGTGAAGTCCAGGAAAACAAAACAATGTCTCAGTAATACAACACTGCATGTAAAAAATTGCATAGAATCTCAATTTCATGACTAAACCAAGTTCAAATACAATTTCTAATAACTTTTACTTATGTTGTTTTTTCCCCATCTGTAGCTTTGCTGGCTGTAATCTCACTTTGAACTTTATTGCAACTCTGAGTGCATCTCTACAAACAGAAAACTCCTCTCTGAAAGAAATGGACCTCAATAACAATAATCTTCAGGACTCAGGTGTAAAGCTGCTCTCTGCTGGACTGAGCAGCTCACACTGTAAACTGGAGATACTCAGGTCAGAATCCCAGAATCTTACTGTTGTGCCTGATAATATACACATTTTCAGACATGATGTTTTCTAATGAAACTGACTCCCTTATTTAACATGGCCCTGTAGTAGCAATTTAATTACCTTTGCACTGCAGATTTGTTAACATGTATTATAATTTAAGAAGGATACGCATGCTAAGAAGGAGATTGGATTTTAAAAAATTGCTTTAAAGTGGGGTGAGAATGTAATTCTAGATCAAAGGCAGTAACCAGTTAGACTATGAGTTTAGCCAAAGCCAGTACTACAAAGATTACTCTGACAGAGACACACCACCTTAACTTACCTAAACAAAAATGACACACACACACACACACACACGCACACACAAAATATATACAAGAACCTAAAAGGAACAAACATAAAAATATATGAAAACCTAAAAGGATCAAACATAGCAATGTCAGGAGGCAAATAGTCAGAGAAAAATCAACAGTTAAAAAGAAAATGAATAAGTCAAACCAAGTAAGCTGAATATGGCCTTTACATAGTGTAAACACACGAAACAGACACAGGGAACACAATTTTTCTTTTTTTCTGGAAGTTGATGTACAAAACTGTCCTTTACTACTTTTGAAAATCTGTAGGTAGATATTAAACATGATGTGCATGCAAGCCAATATTTCTGGACTAGAAGCATTCTTCAAGGAAACCAACGTCAAAAACTGAAATCATGATATTAGACAATATAGATTTCCAAGGAATATAGGACTCCTTGGAAGTATTTTATTTTTTTCCTGCATGTTAAATTCATATCAAAATAAATAATAATTGTAATAATAGTAATTTGCAGGAATAATTTGGCTATCATATGATTACCACTGTTTAAACTTACCTAACTTATTTAAAAATATTGCTTTTAAACTGCAGACAAAAATCCATAATTAAAACAGAAATTAATAAGTCAAAACAAGTAAGCTGAAGCTGTTGGTGGAGCAGAGGAGGTCTCTTTTGTTCCTCTAATGTCACATGCTACCATTCCTTAATGTAACTTGTATACACTGGAACGGATTGTTGTTCAGGTTCCATGGTGCAACACATAACAGCAGCATATTACACAAGAGTAAATAGACTTGATCAGGATCAAAAGTAATACTGTGTAACAAATCAACATCCAGTTGATGATAAAACCTTGATAAAATGACAAAAGAGAAAACTTAACTTGAGAAATGTTCTGCTTAGTGCTTCAGGCTACTAAACGTATTTTCTGGCAGTGGCAGAATTTTCTTTTGTAGAGATGTGTTCATCAATCACCAACTGAAAACCTAATGGTAGGACACTAAAATGACAATGTAATAATGTAAAGATTGGAATTCATGCATAAAAGTTTGAAGGAAAATAATTTGAGGAAAATAATTGAAAAACTGAGAAAAACTGAAAATTAAATTACAACATTTCCAGATTTCCACAATATGTCCAAATTTACATTTTAAAAGTGTATATCAGACATTGAGATATTTTTAAAAATAAATAAAGGACAGCACTTAATCCTTATTGGCTAGAAGCTCCACTGACCCCTCTCTGACATTTGTTCCACTCTAAAATATAATTCTCTCTTACAGGCTCTGTACCGTTTTAATGTTATGCTGTCTTTTAACATAACAGGTTATTTTCTTTATGATTTTAAATATGACGTTTCATAACAATAATTTTATTTCTTGAAAAGACTAAAGCAACAGTTTCAAACTTTAAATATATAGCCGCAGGCGGCAATTGAGGGTCCTAGCACGTCATAAGTCCACTGAGGCCTTTTGGACGAGCAAGGTCTCACAAAGCCTAAAGCAGTTCGGACCTTGTTTCTAGATCTATAAAGATAATACAGGCTTAACAGCATAGGCAGCTCTCCTGTCATTTGGCACCATGTCATTCCTTTGTATCTGGCTCCATCAAGTGGTTAAAACACGGAAGTGGTGACTGCATTAGAGAAGGAGAGCTGTTGTAGAGACCCTTGGTTTTATAAGCTGTTATTTCTGAACAAATAGGTCAAAATAGCAGAGCAGTAGTCCATTTTCTGACACGAAATGTAATTACAAAGTTGTGCAGGACTGTGAGCTGCATCAAATGACATCAGATGTTTGGCTATTTAAGTATTTTTAGATGCTATAGCGCCCCCTAAAGGCCAAACTGCACCAATTTTTGTACATCTCATCAGAGTCTTAGTGGCCACATGTCTATTAAATAGACATTTCTAGATCTATAAAGATAATACAGGTTTAACAGCTCAGGCAGTTCTCATGTCATTAGGAACCGTGTCATTCGTTTGTATTTATCAAAAAAGGAACATCTCACTTTCAGCTCAGTGTTGTAGAGGCCCACTGAGGACTGTTCAGCTGCTTTTGAACCCTTGAGGCCTCAGAAGGCTTAAAGCAGTTTGGACCTTGTTTACAGACAGAGAGGTAAAACTTATAGGAAGTGGGAGTTTATAATCAGGTCTTCATTCGCCATAAATAATGAGCAGTGGTCTATTAACATTATAGAGGCTGAGGCTCATGTGTACAGGCCCTTATAGCATGAGGAGCCATTGTGGCACACAGAAGTCAGATTAAAGGCCTTACAATAATTCAGAAAGCCTCCAAGTGTTTAGATCATTAATCAGGGGCCTGAGAAAGACGTGCGTACCAAGTTTGATTAAGATTGACCTTTGACCCTTGGTTTTATAAACTGTAAATTCTGAACAAATAGGTCAAAATAGCAGACCAGTAGTCCATTTTCTGACACAACATGTAATTACAAAGTTGTGCAGGACTGAGAGCGGAATCAAATGACATCAGACGTTTTGCTATAGATTGTGTAATAACATTGTAATAAGCATTTTAGTGATTTCAAGTGTTTTTAAGTGCTATAGCGCCCCCTAAAGGCCAAACAAATTTTGTACATCTCATAAGAGTCTTAGCTGCCACATGTCTATTAAATACTGAGTTGATCTGAGTAAAGGCTGAGAAGTTATAGCGATATAGGCTGTAAATTCCAAGGCCGAAGTGATTTGTTGATTTATAGAAGCCATGTTAAGTACAAAAGTCAACTATTTTTTGATAATTATTTACCTAGAGACTCCACAGAGTATTTTACCAGTTTGGAATGGCTATGGTCAAAATCCAGGGACTAGTTCGAAAAGTAGCATTTTTAAACATTTATTGATGAAAAATAACTATAGATTTCTTTAACACTATTGTATTTACAAAGTTGTTTGGAATAGTCCAGTGCATGATGGTAATGCATTTGTTTGAGATTAGGTTGAATTTTGTATGAGATACACCTGATTTTCCAAAATAGCGCCACCTAGTGGCCAAATCTTTTGAAATTTTACTGGCTGTTGCAAAGTCCCTCCAAAGACATACCAGTGAAGTTTTATGCTGATTGGTTAATGTTAAGCCTATCAAATGCCTGCGGAAATCTGATTGGCTAATGGCGTCCATAATTTTTAATGTATCAAATTGTCCTCAAAGATTCACTTATAGACTGTGTCAAAGATGAAGCGTGCAAAGTTTCAGCTTGATCGAACTTACGGTTGCTGAGAAACAGTTATGTAGCATTTATAGCGCCCCCTATAGATGTAAATGCGCCAAACTTGATTGGCCACCTTAGAATCATGTCCTGAACCAAATTCCAAAGTTTGAAATTTTTTGGATGAAGCATGTTTGAGTTACAGAATTTTTAATTAATTCAGTATTTTCTCGATAGGGTTAATTTGCATATGGCGGCCATTTTATTTACAAAAGTCGACATGTTTTTGATAATTATTGAGGTTCAGTGTCTGGAGAATTTTTTGAGATTTTTTTCAGGGTTTTTGGGCTTAAACCCTAAGACTAGTTTGCAAAAGTAGGTATTGAATATTATGCTAATTAGAAAAAGATCTAAGTAGACGGAGCTTTATAAAATGGCAAAGTAATAGGTTTTGAGCCAATGAACAGGGAAAAATGTCGTATTGTCTGGCAAAATTTTGGTTTAGGAGTTATAAGCCAAAACGTATTTTGGTTTGCTATAGCGCCACCTTGTGGCCAGTTGGTGCCATTCTTTGTGGCTGAGCACTACGTGCTAGGACCCTAATAAGAAAAATCCTACCAAATACAATAGGGTCCCTGCACTACGTGCTAGGAAATATAGCCGCAAGCAGCAATCTGAGGGGGCCAAGCAATCTCAGCATGGACAGACCACATGGCTAAGTCAGACCTTATCCATTGCTGGTCTTATGGCTCCATCTAGTGGTCAAAAAAAGGTAGTGTACAACAAAACCAGATGAAGACATGCTCACAATGAATGCAGCTATATAGAGGCCCACTAAGGCCTAATCAAGTCTAAATTTAGACTCATGGTCTGATTTTCGGTCTAAGCTAATTTTTAGACATGTATTCCAAGTTTGATCACAATCGGGAAATCCCTGACATAATTATAATCACTTATGTCAGAAACCTTTAAAAAGGAAGTGATTGAAAACACTTCTCTCATGACTTGCTAGCACGCAGCCTAGGCAAAATTCGACCTGTAAACCACTCAGATTTAAAGGAAGGCAATGGAGTCAGTACAGCCTGGTCATACTTATTAAATAACACCCTGGAACCATTTAAAACAACAGTCACCCTTTACTGTTGAATATTTAATTTCAGACTTCTTAGATTTCTTCTAGATCAATCAAGATAAATAATGTTAAATTACTAGCTGTGTTTGATAAGAAAGGTTCAGGCAGTTTTCACTCATGTTACTTGGCAGCATGTAATTCATTTTCATTTGGCTCCATCTAGTGGTCAAAAAAGGAAGTGCTAGACCAGTAGATTAAGCAATGCATTTAGTAAAGTTCTGCTCTGTAGTGGCCCACTGAGACCTATTCATGCCAAAATTTGAAGGAATGCTCTGTTTATCGGTCTATTCATGTTTGTAGACATGTATTGCAAGTTTGATTTCGACTGGTCTATCTTTGATGTAATTATAGCTCTTTGTGTCAGAAAACTCATGACGCACTTACTGATTTATATGCTGCAGGCAGGATTTAAGAAAATGTGAATGTTTTAAATATAATTATTTACTTTGAGACTCCACTGAATCATTCTAGACCAGTTTTGAGATGATATCATGAAAACTCAGAGACTAGTTTGTTAATTGGCTTGATGATACTTTGTATAATTGCAGAAAAACTAAAAATATTTCTAACAGACTTGTAATGGGACATTTTGCAAAAAATGGTGAAGCCAAAGTGGGCAGAGCTATAAAGTTGCAGCGGGGCGTTGTTTCAGAATTCCTCACCCATTAAGAATCAGAAAGAATTTTGACTCTATGTCTCACGGTTCAGGAGATATTTGACAAAACGCGAAGGCGTGCGCTATAGCACCACCATGAGGCCAATCTGCACCATTTCAGGTGTGTGGCTAGATCTTTATACAAAATATCTTCACACCAAATTTGGTGTCTGGATGGCTTAAGATGGCGGCTCTAGAACAACTTCTAGGTCAAAAATCGAGCGGAAGGATGATAATAATAAGAAGAAAAATTTCAGCAAAAACAATAGGGTTCCAGCACCTTCGGTGCTTGGCCCCCTAATAATAATAATAATAATAAGAAGAAGAAAAATCTCAGCAAAAATAATATGGTTCCAGCACCTTCGGTGCTTGGCCCCCTAAAAATCTCAGCAAAAACAATAGGGTTCCAGCATCTTCGGTGCTTGGCCCCCTAAAAATCTCAGCAAAAACAATAGGGTTCCAGCACCTTCGGTGCTTGGCCCCCTAATAATAAGAAAAATCTCAGCAAAAACAATAGGGTTCCAGCACCTTCGGTGCTTGGCCCCCTAATAAGAAAAATCTCAGCAAGAACAATAGGGTTCCAGCACCTTCAGTGCTTGGCCCCCTAAAAATTCTAACAAATACACTAGGGTCCCTGCACTACATGCTAGGACCCTAACAATCTACAAAATAGATGATAAATCAATCAGTTTAAATGAAGTGTTTACAGATATTACAGAAACTTAGTTTGACATGTTGTGGTTACCTATAGTTACCACTTTGGATCTGGAGAATAAATCCTTGGTTTTAACTGCAACAATGATCAAGAATGTTATGCTCAACCTGCAGATGATTAAACAAAGTCATTTCACTTTTGCTGTTCAGCATATTTGATTCTATGCAATATCAGCTACAGCTATACAGTGGGGAGAACAAGTATTTGATACACTGCTGATTTTTCAGGTTTTCCCACTTGCAAAGCATGTAGAAGACTGTAATTTTTATCATAGGTACTCTTCAACTGTGAGTGATGGAATCTAAAACAAAAATCCAGAAAAATACATTGTATGATTTTTAAATAATTAATTTCCATTTTATTGTGGGAAATAAGTATTTGATCATCTATCAAGCAGTAAGAATTTTGGCTCTCACAGACATGTTACTTCTTCTTTAAGAAGCCCTCCTGTTCTCCACTCATTACCTGTATTAACTGCACCTGTTTGAACTCGTTGCCTGTATAAAAGACACCTGTCCACACACTCAATCAGTCAGACTCCAGCATCTCCACAATGCCCAAGACCAGAGAGCTTTGTAAGGACATCAGGGATAAAATTGTAGACCTGCACAAGGCTGGGATGGGCTACAGGACAATAGGCAAGCAGCTTGGTGAGAAGGCAACAACTGTTGGTGCAATTATTAGAAAATGGAAGAAATGCAAAATAACGGATAATCTCCCTCGGTCTGGGGCGCCATGCAAGATCTCACCTCGTGGAGCATCAATGATCTTGAGGAAGGTGAGGAATGAGCCCAGAATTACACGGCAGGACCTGGTCAATGACCTGAATAGAGCTGGGACCACAGTCTCAAAGAAAACAATCAGTAACACTCTACACCGTCAAGGATTAAAATCCTGCAGTGCACGCAAGGTGCCCTTCCTCAAGCCAACGCATGTCAAAGCTTCGTCTGAAGTTTGCAAATGACCATCTGAATGATCCAGAGGAGGAATGGGAGAAGGTCATGTGGTCTGATGAGACAAAAATAGAACTTTTTGGTTTAAACTCCACTCGTCATGTTTGGAGGAAGAAGAATGATGAGTACAACCCCAAGAACACCATCCCAACCGTGAAGCATGGCGGTGGAAACATCATTCTTTGGGGATGCTTTTCTGCAAAGGGGACAGGACGACTGCACCGTATTGTGGGAAGGATGGATGGGGCCATGTATCGTGAGATTTTGGCCAAAAACCTCCTTCCCTCAGTAAGAGCACTGAAGATGGGTCATGGCTGGGTCTTCCAGCATGATAACGACCCAAAACACACAGCCAGGGCAACTAAAGAGTGGCTCCGTAGGAAACATCTTAAGGTCCTGGAGTGGCCTAGCCAGTCTCCAGACCTGAATCCAATAGAAAATCTTTGGAGGGGGCTTAAAGTCCGTGTGGCCCAGCGACAGCCACAAAACCTGAAGGCTCTGGAGGAGATCTGTATGGAGGAGTGGGCCAAAATCCCTGCTGCAGTGTGTGCAAACCTTGTCAAGAACTACAGGAAACGTCTCATCTCTGTAATTGCAAACAAAGGTTTCTGTACCAAATATTAAGTTTCTTTTTCTGGTGTATCAAATACTTATTTCCCACAATAAAATGGAAATTAATTATTTAAAAATCATACAATGTATTTTTCTGGATTTTTGTTTTAGATTCCATCACTCACAGTTGAAGAGTACCTATGATAAAAATTACAGTCTTCTACATGCTTTGCAAGTGGGAAAATCTGAAAAATCAGCAGTGTATCAAATACTTGTTCTCCCCACTGTAGCTACAAAAATGCAAACACTGCCAGATCTGCTATTAGTTCATGTGGGTTGCAAAGGATGAATGTCTGACTAGACTCCTCTTTTCTAAGGACGACGTCCTCAAACAAAAGGAGAAGTTTATAAAAGAACTGAAATAAACAGGAGAGGGTTTACAGAAAGGGGATTTGTGGGTCTCTGCATGTAGAGTGACCCACGCTCTCTACACTTTGTAGTTATTTAATTCTTTTAAGCAATTTCTGGGCAACTTTCTTCTTGGCTTTCTTCTTGTACCGCTCCGGCTACCCCTCTACAAAGGTTCAGCGGAGCTGTTTGTGTGGTGGGGGCTTATATGGCTGACGCCTCAGGTGCGACTTGTTGGCTTCAGCCCGGGGCATTCTGGAGTTTGGAATTCCGGGCTGTACTTCCCGGACCCTTAAACTGAATTGCAGTTCATTTTGTACAAGCCTAATTAGACAGTGGTTATACCACAATTGTACCACACCAGTCATATCAACAAACACGCTAGTTTCAGCAGCAGTCCAACCAGTCCAACACCTAGCTAAATAATGACCAGAAGAAATTAATGGTCAAGATCCAATTTGACACTGAAAACCAGAGTTTGGCTGCAGTCAAGTTAGAAGACAGAGTTAGCTGTTAGAGGTAAAGTTTGAAGCACAAAACAATCAGCTAGGGAGAAAGACCATCCCTTGTCCCTCTGACCAATTATCTCATCTGTTCTCAGTAGACATTTTAGAC